>PVJX010016722.1:0-39779 GCA_004027295.1 Dolichotis patagonum | reverse complement strand
AACCAAGAATGATCCAAAGAGATAAAGAAGGTCACTACATACTAGTTAGGGGAAAACTTCAAGAGGAAGAGATAACAATCTTAAATATATATGCACCAAATTCCAGAGCACCCAGCTATATAAAGCAAATACTAACAGAAATGAAAAATCAAATAAGCAATAATACAGTTATAACAGGAGACTTTAACACACCATTGACACAAAGGGACAGATCAACTAGACAGAAAATCAGCAGACATATCAAAGTGATTTTAGCTTGTTTTGTTTTAAGTTAAACACACATGAAGGTATGGACATCTGTTTGAAGAGAATGAGAGACACTATGACAGCCATTCTTGGCTTCCCTATTGTCTTGTCTTGAAGACTTGAAACACCATCCTTGTCCTGCTTAGATCAATTCCATACTATATTGTTTCATGTGAATTTCCTGTATGTGACAATATGGACAACCATTTGGAAGAAAACAAGAGTCAATATGATAGAGTGAATATCTCTAATTGCCTAGCTTTGAAATTTATGACTCTTACATTGCTCTCTTGTGACCTGCTTTGTTCTTTTTTGTTGTGTTTAATTTTACCCTTTTTATATAATTGCATGTATGTTTGAGTGTGTAAGATGGATGACCATATTGCTGTTTTTGTTAGATCATTGAGCTGAACTGTTAACAGTGTCACTGTTTGAATATATACTTTGCATGTTTTAATTTTGTAATTTGAACAACTGTTTCCAAGATGTCAGTATGTAATTTGTCAAGTAATGATTTCTTAGTGGGTTTTTTTTGGTACTTTTCCTTTTTTCCTTGGAATTCTGTATTGTTGCTACCCTTTATTCTGTTTTGTTTGAGGTTTTTTTTCTCTTTAAATAAAATTTTAATAAAAGAAAAAAATAAATAAATCAGCAATAGCTGTCATAATGTTTTGTTTTCTTCAAAACAGCTGTTCATATTATCACACATAATAAAGTCAAACAAAGCAGGAAAAAACCATTCTAACTGATGAATGTAAACATTGAAAGGCTTCTAAGCAATGAAATGGGGAATCATGATTACCATAAAATCTTTTATACTCTTACCAACTCTCATACTAGGGAGACTATATGGTGTTTACACATGTGAATTTGGTTTATTTCACATATGAGTATGGTCTCAAGTTGTGTCCATTTATTTAAAAATATCTTAATATGATCATTCTTTATAGCTGAGTAGTACTCCATTGTATAAAAATGCCACAACTTTTTTATCCATTCCTCAGTTGATGGGCACTTAGGTTGTTTCCAAGATCTGGCTATTACAAATTGAGCAACTATAAACATGGGTGCACATATATTGCTGTGGTATGATGTATTCAGTTCTTCTGGAAATATGCCTAGAAGTGGAATAGCTGGGTCAAATGGGACCTCCAGGCTCAGCTTTTTGAGGAATCTCCAGACTGATCTCCACAGTCGTTGCACCAGTCTACACTCCCACCAAGAGTATACAAGAGTTCCTTTTTCTCCTCAGCCTCTCCAACACTTGTTATTGGTAGTTTTTTCTATCCTGTCCATTCTTTCTGGAGTGAGATGGAATCTCAGTGTGGTTTTAATTAGCATTTCTCTCATGACTAATGATGATGAACATTTTTTCATGTATTTATCTGCCATTCGTATTTCTTCATCTGAGAACTGTGTGTTCATTTCAGATGCCCATTTTTAGATTGGGTCTTTGAATTTCAAGAGTCTGATTTTTTTTAATTCTTTATAAGTTCTAGACAGAAGTCCTTTGTCTGAGGGACTGTCCATTAAGATTTTTCCCAATTTGTGGGTTTTCTTTTCACTCTTCTAGAAATCTCTTTCAACATGCAGAAACTCTTTAATAAGATGTGATCCCAGTTATTGATTCTGGGAAGTATTTCCCTTGTGGTTTGATTCTTGTTCATGAATTCTCTACCTACCCCTATATCTTCAAGATTTTTACCTACTTTGTCTTCCATCAGATTTAGGGTCAAAAATCTTGTCCTTAATTTCATGTTTCACTGAACTCAGAGATCCTATCCATGTATTTCCAAAAGTTTGATAATCTTTGGTCTGAGTGAACACATAAATTAAATTGAAGGTAAATTTAAGAAAGATCAAGAACAATTTCATAATACATATTATAGAAGGATATATATATGATATATATATATGATATATATCATATATATGATAGATATATATGATATATATGATTCAGTCAAGTTTAGTTGTTTTTTGGGGTTTTTGGGGGGGTTGGTTTTTGGTACTGGGGATTGAAATCACGACCTCACATTTGCCAGACAGGCGCTTATGCCCCAAGCTAAATCCCCAGCCCAAGTTTAGTTGTTTTGTTGAGGGAAAAAGTGAGTCAACAGTAGCCAGGAGCTCAGGAGAAAAAAAACAATTAACACTAGTAGACCCTTGAGAAGTAATCTCCAAAATCTGATGTGTTGATTAGAGAGACTTTGTCTTTTTTACATGCTGATAAACATAAGTTATGAGATAAACTTTTGTTGAAAGTCATCATCTCTTGTAATGAGATGTAGCAAAGTTGTTTTTAGTATACTCACAGAAGTTTCAATTTAGTGACAAATCATACGATTTAGCTGAGTTGTGTGGCAGAGAATAGAATGACTGTAGCTTTATTTAACAAAATGGCTACAGTTAAGTCAGTACTTCTGCTTCAGTTTCTTAAAAGATACTTTAAAGTCATATTTATTGTAATATAATTTTTGCATAGTAAAATCAACCTTTTTCAAGTTTACATATTTATAAATTTTCACAAATGTATACAGTTAGGTAACAAGCACCATAGTAAAATGAGAAAAATGCTCCTATAATTCAAACAATTTCCTTTGAACTTTTTACTTCTTCTGCTTATAGAAATAGTTAAAATTAAGAAATGTTTTGCAATCACTGATGTATCTATAGTTTTGCCTTTTCTTAAATATTGTAGGGATGGAACCCTGCAATGTGTAGTTTTATGTGCCTGGCTTTTTTATTTAGCATTTATACTTTTGGAATTCATCCATGCTCTTGCAAGTTATCTGTAGTTTCCTTTTATTTCTAAATTGTGTTCCATTATGTGGTTATGCCATAGTGTACTTATATAATTACAAGTTGATAAACATTTTTTCCAATTTGACCATTGTAAATAATGCTACTATAAATAATTGTGTTCAGGTAAGTCTATGCTTTCATTTTTCCTGTATAAATTCTTAGGAGTAAGGTTGCTGAGTCATATGTTTAAATATATGACTAAATGAACAAAAAGTCCTTTAAAATGTTTTTTGGGGTGCTGGTGTATAATTTAATGGTAGAATGCTTATCTAACATGTAGAAGACTCTAGGTTCCATTCATACCATAAAAACTATTTAGGAGAAAAATTTCTAATTATATTTCTGACAAATTCTTAACTTAAAAACTTCCAAACTTGCCTGCATTTCCTCTTCTAAAATGCAATAATATCTTCCTCATAAGGTTAATAAAATAGTTTATGACATAGTTAAATAAAATGTTGGTAAGCTAATATGCATAAATGATAATTAACATTCTTCCTCCAATTACTAACATAATAGGCATTCAAAAATATTACACATACCACAATTATATATGCAGGTCCATGTTTATAGGAGCACAATTTATAATAGCTAGATCTTGGAAACAATCTAAGTGTTCATCAACCAAGGAATGGACAAAAGATATGTTATTTCTGTACTGTGGAGTACTATTTAGCATTAAAGAAAGATAAACTCAAGGCTTTTATAGATGAATGGATGCAACTAGAGACCATACTCATAATTGAAATGAATCAGACTCACGTATATGAACATTGTATTGTCTTCCTAGTGTAAGAAACCAAAAGAGTAAATAAGATCCCAAATGCACAATAGATATAATGAAAGAGAAAGAAACTACTCAAAAGGAAATAACATCTGAGATGGGGAAAGGTGAAAAGAAGGGAGGGAAAAAAAAAATATATATATATATATATATTTCATTTTGCCTTTTCCTAAATATTAGAGGGATGGAACACTGCAATATGTAATTTTATGTGTTTATGTGCCTGGCTTTTTTATTTAGCATTTATACTTATGGAAATTATTATATATATATATATATATATATATACACACTTTTGGAATTGATTATATATATATATATATATATATAGCTAAGATATTTATGCTACTAATTTCTATTAACTCATTGAAAAGAATGGTTTGCATTTATATTGTTTGATCAACTTTGCATTCATTTATCTTGTAATCTGAGCAACTACTTTGAAGATAATAATGCACAATATATAAACCACTTTTAATTTCCTATTTTTTGAAGCTATGTATCATTTTTATTTTTTTCTCTTTAAAATTTAAAAAAAATTACACATACAATTTTGACTCTCTATCTCCATCTTGTGGCAGCATATAAAAATTTTAGAAGTAAATTCTCAGAGTTATAACCCCTTGAAATGTAAAACTTCACAAACTACTCAACAAGATTATTGACTAATAGTTTGTGAAAGTCCAAACTTTCACAACCCAGGGTAAAAAACCCTGACAATATGTGATCCATCATATATCTAGAAAGGGAAAATAGATGCCCATGAACATAGTAGCACAGCCAGCAAAGAGAAATACTCCTTCCAGTCATTTCTGGGGTATATATTACCTTTTCCACATGCATTTTCTAAGATGTCACTAAAGCACCACCAACAGTATCACAAAAGGTTTTAGAGTATAAAGCTGGTTTATCTGTGCTGATTTTAGTTTCACTTTACTCCATTTAAATGGTCTCAAAGATCCAGGGCAAACAGATGGTTGGAAAGTACATTAAAATCAGAAGGTGATTTTTAAAAACAAATTCTCTAGAAGTGAAAAAGAGAGGGACCAATAGAAGATGATAGCTATTCTATAATATATGGATTTAAGAGCAAAAGTCCAACAAGTACTGGCAGCTCAGAGTAAGGACATAGTTTAGTCTAAGATTCATTGATTCATAAATTTTTAGTGATTTTCTCTTATGTAGGTCAGAAATTAATGGGATGAATAGGTTAGGGAATTCACATTGGGCCTGGAAGCAAAAATCCAGTAGGCTGGCCTTACAAACGTCATTCATATGTGAGGTTCCAGAAGAGATGGTCTCATAATTCCTTCAAGCCAAGCTGACCAGAAAAATCCCAGGCAGCCAGTTCTCTGCTACTCCTGTGTATGGTGCATTATCTGTTGAAATGAGTGCAGATCAAAGTTCCCACATGCTTGGTGGCATCTATTTGATGGAGGTTTTAAAGAAGACCAGGAATGGAAGAAAGAAAGGTACCTTGGAGCAGTTTGAAGAGTATATTTGGCTTAGACCATCAAGAACTGTGGAGTGTAAGTCAAATAGCAGCCAATGCCTAACTCATAACACTTCTTTTAACCAGTCTCAGTTTTTTGGAAAAAGATATCCCCCATTGTCATTATCACCTCAGAACACACACTTAGTCATCATTTTTAGATTTTAATGAAAGTGAGAATTACAGAGGTAGCCATATCTTTGTGATAGGTGATGACAAACTGTTTTCTAAGACAGTAAAACAATACACATTAGTCTAAGAGTCAAAGAATATTTCTCTATATTTTAAAACTTTTTTCTTCCTGTGAAGATACTAAGAGATGGTATAGAGTAGTTGATTGTCTATAGCTAGACTTCCTGAGCTGAAATATTTGTTATATTGTCTACTGACTAAGAGTATTTGGGAAACCTTCCTAGGCTTTCAATGCTTCAGTCTCCTCATTTGTAAAATAGAAATAGCCAAAGGGCATGCTTTAATGAAAGGTGTGTAGGGATGGAAATCACAGATTGTGGTATGTAAGAAGTGCTTAGTAATTATTATCTAGGGAGAATTCAGAATCTTCTTAATTCATTTATGGGCCATCAAATTTTCTTTCCTGTTAGTGTTTTTAAATTTGCTTTACCCATTTTATTCTTGGGCTACTGGAATCTTAATGCAATTTGGAAATTAGTTCTCTAATAATACTATGGATTAACTTTGTTTAGATGGATTTATTTTATATCTTCTGATTTTTAGTTACAGTTTTTAGTCCTACTACATTATGAGATTGTAATAACTGCCATTTTTGTCAGGCACATAATGATACTTAACTTTATCTTCTCTCTCTTTCCTTTTCATATCTTTATCTCTGCCTTATTATTGGTCATTTTTCAATTCTACCTTCTAAAATTCTTTTCAGCTATAATGTTCTATTAATCCATCTATTGAATTCTAAATTCTATGAGCCAAATTTTTCATTTTTAGAATTTATTTTTGTTTCTTTTTAGATTTACTCATTCTATTCTCACAGCATTCTTCTTTTGCCTTTTGAAGTTTTAAAGGCTCAGTTTGTTCTATTAAAGTTAGATCTTCATGTATGCTCTCTACCACTTCTAGTTAAGGCAGTTTGTGTCTTTATGTGACTTGTAACTTTTTACTTAATCATGAGCTTATCTTCAAGAGAGCTGTTTCCCATGGAAGACATTCAGGTCTTGTGGCAAGAAAATAATCTTGAGAGGCAGTATCAAATTCCTTTGCTGCATTTCTACAAATTCTATGGTCCCTGTGAAAGGTTTAAATATATATTGACTCTAGATTTCCACATTCAGAGTTTGAGAAAAATGGCATGTCATTGAGGCTGTGCCTTGAAGATACTGTTGAGGCCCCAACCACTTCTCTCTTTTTGCTTCCTGGTTGCAATGTGGTGAAGAAATCTCTTTTATCACATAATTCCTTCCATGAAGTACTGTGCTACCAGAGGCCCAAAGCAACAAGAACAAAAGGCCATGCACTGAAATGTCCTAAACAGGAAGCCAGAGTAAGGTTTCCTCATTAAAAGTTAATTATCTCAGGTATTGTGTCACAGTGACAGCAAACTAACACAGGAGTAATATACATTGAGTTAGCTTTAAAGTTGATTACCTTTCATTCACTTTTTTACCCATTCTTAAGAAGCTATCATACTTTATTGTAGTATCTCTGGATTCTAGGTCAAAGACACTTATCTCTTCCTTCATAAAGGGAAACTCACAGCTTTATGTACATGGTTTATTTTTAGCTCTCTGACATGCAAAGCCTTAGGTTTCATTCTTCTGCTTTTAACATCTCATAATATTGGAATACCATTCTCTGATATTCCCAAAGTATTCAACTTTGGTCATTTTTCCCCTTTTCAGTTTTTGTTGTTTTTGTTTCTGTTTTGTTTTGGTCTTTCTTTGTTTCTGGCACTTGGGAACTTTGTTATCTCACTTTGTGTTGGGTTCACATTTTAATTAAAATTTTACCCATAATAGATTTATTTGTTTTTGTCAGCACAAACTACATATACTAATTCAGATCACTATGCTGCCCACAAAATCTGGAGAAAACTTTCTAAAATGAAAAAAAATGTATATTATTTTCTTAAAGTACTTTGGAGCTAGGAATATACCTCAGGTACAGAGTGCTTACCTAGCATGTAGGAGGGGCTGAGTTTCTGTCTCCAGGACTGATAAAGAATAATTTTTTCAACGCTGTTTCACTGACATTGAGACAAAGCCCAAAGTGCTTTACTCAAGAAGTAACACAACAACTTAGAGCATGGTTTCTACAGTTGCAATGATCCAAGTTGTATCCATGTATGATTTCTTAACTATGTGACTTTGGACAAGGTAATAATGTTTGTGTTACAGTTTCCTCATCTGTAAAACAGGAATAATTCTAGCACCTATGTCATAGGATTTATCTGAACCTTATACAAAGTTGTGAGCACCTACAGAACTCAATTTCCAAAATGAGTTAAGTATTAAGACTGATGAAGCCAAATATGCATCAAGAAGGTTTGAAAGGCTCATTTCTCACAAAGTAAGGCTTTCTGAGAAGAGCAGAGAAGGCTTCAAACAGGTCTAAAATGGTTTCAGAGATCAGGGAAGATACTGACTTGGTTGTAGTGAATAAATGAAGATGGTGTAAGGTTTTTGGATTTCTTTTTTATTTTCACAGAAATGTAATATGTACACACCATAGAGTATTGACAGTTATGTGTAGAAAATTTTTCAAAATGATAGTCATTTCTATTACCCATATGTTACCCAGTATTCAAACTTAAATTTTATTTTATTCTTAAATACAGCATGATTTCATTGTTTAACATCTTGTTTCCTCTGTCTGTGTATTTTTCATCCCTGTCTCACTCACTTGGCCAACTCTTTCTTTCCACCTTTATCTTGTTCTGTCTTTCTCACTCCTTCTTTCTCTGTTTCCAGCAAAATTATTTCTAAGAGATCTTTTCTGACTGTCTTGTGCTTTCCATTGCACATGTATGTTTCTTTATAACGTTTATCTACCTTGCACATTTTATATGACTTAATCTCTAAACCTATTGCAGGGGCTGTCACAGAACAGATGTGCAAAAAATGTTTGCTTAGGAGCCCAGCAACCTCTATTGCATCCTGGGCACCTAAGGTGAGAGATGTGATTCCCAGGGTATGGGGGAAGTTTTGGAACATTGCCCCCAGCTTGCAAGACTATACCCAGCATCACAAATCACTGAAGGTCCCCTCAGGCTTACCTGCAAAATGCACAGTGACCGCCAAGCAACTAGCAGTTGGCTACATTCTGCTCCAGGAGCCAAAAGGGCAGGAGATGATTCTCAGTACACAGTGCTTTGGAACATTGCTCAAAAGTGGTAAATATAGGAAAATGACAAAACAAAAGAGCAAAATGCAATCTCAAGCCTCCAGCCCATTCCAAGAAAGCCTAGGAGCCAAGTACATAGAAGAAAATATAAGCCATATACCTGAAATGATATCAACTAAAATAAATAAACAACTCCAAGAAGGTATAAAAGAACTCAAATCACAAATAATATCCCAGGTAAAAGAAGAAATGATAAAGGTAATGAAAGAAATGCTGAACACATCTAAAGAAAGACACAGTTAAAAAATTAGAGGAGCAGTGCAAAAAGATGGAAACCTTGAATGAACAATATAAGAAAAAAACCAAAATTCATGAAACAGATTCAAAGAGATACACAGGAAATCAAAAATTCCATTGAAAGTTGGCAAAACCACCTCAGCAAAAATGAAGATAGAATTTCAGACCTTGAAGACAAGATTGTAGCTAGTGAACAGGAAAGGAAATATCTTTTAAAAATGACAAGGAATCAGGAAAAAAAACAATTCTACAGTTGCAAGATGATGCAAAAAAAAACCAATGTAAGATTGATAGGGATAAATGAAAAAGAAGGGGACAACACAAATGATAGCAAGAGGCTATTTACAGAAGTCATAGCTGAAAGTTTCCCAAACATGATAATGGAAACTGACATACAGATCAGGGAAGCATATAGAACTCTAAATAACCATAACCAAATTAAAATTATACCCAGATATATAATAATCACCATCCCAGAAGTCCAACACAAGAACAGAATATTAAAAGCTGCTAGAAAGAAGAGACAGATCACCTATAAAGGAAAGCCTATCAAAATTACAGCAGACTTCTCAACACAAAAAATAAAGTCAAGAAAAGCATGGAGTGAAGTATTACAGATCCTAAAGGAAAATGACTTCCAACTCAGACTGATGTACCCTGCAAAACTGTCCTTCAAAATGGGTGGAGAAATAAGATACTTCCATGGCAAACAACAGCTGAATATCTTCATGATTATCAAACCAACTCTGCAAAGAATACTGAAAGACATTGTACATAGTTATAAGAAGAAACCACTAAGCAAGGCAGACAAACAGAGTGGAAAGGTGAAAAAACAACAGCAGAAAGATAACATGTCAAAAATAAACTTTTATACATCAGTTATAACCATTAATGCAAATGGCCTCAATTCACCAATTAAAAGAAACAGACTGGCAGAATGGATCAAGAAACAACATCCAACCATATGCTGTCTACAAGAAACCCATATAACCCAAAAGGAAACCCACAGACTGAAAGTCAAAGGATGGAAAACAGTACTTCACACAACAGGAAACCAAAAAAAAAAAGCAGGAGTAGCAATCCTGTTTGCAGACAATGTGAACTTCAAACCAAGAATGATCCAAAGAGATAAAGAAGGTCACTACATGCTAGTTAGGGGAAAACTTCAAGAGGAAGAGATAACAATCTTAAATATATATCCACAAAATTCCAGAGCACCCAGCTATATAAAGCAAATACTAACAGAAATGAAAAATCCAATAAGCAATAATACAATTATAACAGGAGACTTTAACACACCATTAACACAAAGGGACAGATCAACTAGACAGAAAATCAGCAAAGACATAACAGAATGGAATCATGCCTGTGAAAAATTGGACTTGGTGGACATATACAGGGTGTTCCACCCAACAACATCTGAATATACTTTCTTCTCAGAAGTACATGCGACATTCTCTAAAAGAGACCATAAAATAGCCCACAGAACAAGCTTAAGTAAGTGCAAAAGAATTCAAATTATCCCATGCATATTAACGGATCACAGCACCATGAAACTAGAAATTAATGAGAAAAGCAACTGCAAAAACCCCACAATCACATGGAAATTAAATAATATACTCCTGAGCAAATGTGGGTCACAGAGGAAATTAAAGAAGTTAAACAATATGTATAAGCAAACAAAAATACAAATATAACTTACTGAATCCTGTGGGATTCAATGAAAGCAGTCCTCAGAGAAAAAATTACTGTAGTGAATTCTTACATCAGGAAAACAGAACAAACACAAACAACCTGATGTTACACCTCAAACATCTAGAAAAAGAAGAGCCAGTCAAGCCCAAAGCCCAAAGAAGTGTGGAAATTATACAGATCAGAGCAGAAATCAATACAGTAGAGACTAAGAAATCAACACAAATAATCAATGAATCAAAGAGTTGGTTTTTTGAACTACAGACCCTGTGGAAATACAGAAGACCATCAACATCTATTTCAAAAACCTTTACTCTCATAGATTCAATAACACAGAAGAAATGGACAGACTCCTAGAAACATATGAACTACCAAAGCTGGGTCAAGAAGATATAAAACTGCTGAATAACCCAATTTCAATTAATAAAATTGAAAATGTAATTAAATCCTTACCAACAAAGTAAAGGCCAGTTCAAGACAGATTCACTGCAGAATTCTACAAGAAATTCAAAGAAGACAATGCTGACACTCTCCAAACTTTTCTATGAAATTGAAAGGGACACAATTTTACCTAACTCATTCCTGGAAGCAAATATTTCTCTAGTACCAAACCTAGTACCAACCAAAAAAAAGAACAACAGTCCAATTTCCCTAATGAACATAGGTGAAAATTTCTCAATAAAATATTGGCAAACAGAATGCAGCAAATAATCAAGAAGATTATACACCATGACCAAGTGTAATTCATACCAGGAATGCAGGGATGGTTCAAAATATGTAAATCAATAAATGTAATCCACCATATCAATAGAGCCAAAAATAAGAATCACATGATTATTTCTATAGATGCCATTTGTTAAAAACTCTTGATAAGGTCTAACACTCATTCATGATAAGAACCTTACAGAAAATTGCATTAAATGGTCTTTACCTCAGTATAATAAAAGCCATCTATTACAAACCAACAGCAGTATCATATTAAATGGCCAAAAAATGAAAGCCTTTACCCTAAAATCAGGCACAAAAGAAACATGTCCCTTATCACCCCTCCTATTCAATATAGTGCTGGGAATACTAGCCAGAGCCATTAGACAAGAGAGGGAAATAAAAGGATTAAGGATAGGAAAAGAAGAATTTAAATTATCATTATTTTCAGATGACATGATACTCTACATGGAAGATTCCAAATGCTTCATTGAAAGATTCTTAGGTATAATAAATAAATTCAGCAATGTAGCTGGATACAAAGTCAACACACAAAAATCAATAGTATTCCTATACACTAACAACAAAATCACTGAGTGAGAAATAAGATAAGCCTCACCCTTCACAATAGCATCCAAGAAAATGAAATACTTAAGAGTCAATCTAACAAAAGAAGTAAAAGATCTATTCAGGGAAAATTATCATCCCCTGAAAAAAGAAATCAAAGAGGACCTCTAAAAATGGAAAGACATCCCTTGTTCATGGATACAAACAACAAACATTGTGAAAATGGCCATTCTCCCAAAATTGTTATACAGATTTAATGCAATCCCAATCAAAATACCAACAGCATACCTCACAGACCTAGAGAAATCACTCCTAAATTTCATCTGGAACCAGAAGAGACCTGGAATAGCAAAGGCAATTTTAAGCAACAAAGGCAAGGCAGGAGGCATCACAATCCCTGACTTGAAGTTATACTACAAAGATACTGTAATAAAATCAGCATTATGGAATAAAAACAGACCTGAAGATCAATGGAATATATTGGAAGATACAACTACAACTACAAACACACTTAGCCACCTTATCTTTGACAAAGGGGCCAAACATGTTCACTGGAAGAAAGATAGTCTCTTTAATATATGGTGCAGAAAAACTGGCTCTACATATACCAAAAACTAAAACTAGACCTATGCCTATCAGCATGTACTAAACTAAAATCTAAATGATCAAAGATCTAAATATTAAAACAGAAACACTAAATCTTTTGGAAGACAATGTAGGTAGAAACCTTGAAGATATAGGGGTAGCTAGAGAATTAATGAACAAGAATCAAGCCACATGGGAAATACCTCACAGAATCAATAACTGGGATAATGCCTTATTAGAAAGATTTTATATGTCAAAAGAAATCTCTAGCAAAGTAAAAAGGAAATCCATGAATTTTGAAAAAAATCTTACTGAACTGTCCCTTAGAAAAAGGACTTCTGTCTAGCACATATAAAGAACATTTTTAAAAATCAGACCCCCAAAATTCAAAGACCCAATCCAGAATGGGCATCTGCGATGAAGACACAGTTCTCAGATGAAGAAATACAAATGGCAAGTAAACACATAAAAAATATTCAGCATCATTAGTCATTAGAGAAATGCAAACTAAAACCACACTGAGATTCCCTCTCACTCCAAAAAGAATGGCCAGGATAAAGAAAACTACCAACAAAAAATGCTGGAGAGGCTGCAGGGTAAAAGGAACTCTTCTGCACTCTTGGTGGGAGTGCAGACTGGTGTAAGCACTGTGGATGCCAGTCTGGAGGTTCCTCAAAAAGCTGGGATTGGAAGTCCCACTTGACCCAGCTATTCCACTTCTGGGCATATTCCCAAAAGAGTTGAAAACATCATATCAGAGTGATATATGTGCACCCATGTTTATATCAGCACAATTTGTAATATCCAGATCTTGGAAATAACCTAAATGCCCATCAACTGAGGAATAGATAAAAATGATGTGTTATTTTTATACAATGGAGTACTACTCAGCTATAAAGAATGATCACTTTGAGATATTTATAAATAAATGGATGCAACTTGAGACCATATTCATAAGTTAAATAAATCAAACTCACATGTATAAATATCATATAGTCTTCCTAGTGTAAGCAATGGTAAGAGTACATAAGATACAAAAATCTCAATAAATACAGTGAAAGGATAAGAACCTGCTCAAGGGGAAAAATAATATCTCAGGGAAAAGAAGGAAAAAGAAAAAGGAAGGAAATGAAAAAATATCTAAAATTATATAAACATACTTACGATAGCTAAGATGATTGTGTTACAAATTCTATAAGTTCTTAGGACAAAACAGTTAACATTCAGAGGAATGGGAAAATTGTGCATGTGAGTGTATGTTGATGTGAGGAACTCTTGAATATCATTATGTAAAATAACCAACCCTAGTTATGCTCCTACCACCTTGTTTTTAAGGCCTATATTGTCAGTGTTTTGGGCTTTTTGCTACAGTAATTTATTTGTCTTTTTTGTTTCATGTTTTCTAGTAATTTGCTTTGTTTTGTTTTGTTTTTCCCTCTAAGATAGAAAGGATAGGTATACATGTAGAGACATATACATGCATAGAACTACTACTAAACAGTTATGAAAATTGATTATATAATGCATGATGAAATGAACAGCTGCTTTGAAGAAAATAAGGCATTATGTTACCCATTGCTGATTCCTTATCATCATGCTGGGAAATCCAGTAATGCCATTATTCTTTGTTCAGAGTGATTTTAGTCTGTTTTGTATTGTTTAATTTCATCATACATGAAGGTATAGACAGTGATTTTGAAGAGACATTGTGGCAACCAATGTTGATTTCCCTATCAGCTGGTTTTGAAGGCCTATAATACCTTCATCACTCTATTCTGATCAGTTTAATACTATTTTGTTTTGTTTGAATTCATTGTGTGTGAAGATATGGACAACTATTTAGAAGAAAACAAGAGAAATTATGGTACCCAGTGATGATCTCATGTTGTCTTGCTTTGAAATCTGTGTCATTTACATTGTTTTCTTCTGATCAGCTTTGTTCTGGTTTGTTATATTTAGTTTTACCCTCTTTAAAATATAATTTTTTAAAAATGTTTGTTTAATGATAGTGTTTCTCATTTAATCTTTTTTGCACTGTCAGTTATATATGATTCATACTTTGAAGATGAGAAAATGTAAGCTCTGTGAAATAATTTACAAAATGTCACATAGATATTAAATAAAAATTGAAACCCAAATTTTCTGACTCTTCTTTCATTAAGCAACACATCTTCCATCTCTTTCTGTCTCCACTGTAAGTAAGGTAGACAAAGTAGGTTCCCACTTAAATAGTAGAATTTGAGAGATACGAGATTCACCAACTTGCCTCCTAACCAAGAACTGACAGCAACATATTAGTTTAGAATTCTATATATGAATTTTCACTAAACTATGTGATTACCCCTTGGTAAGGAGAACACAATGGTACTTCCACTTAGCAATGTTTCCTTTTTTACTCTCATCCTTTCAACCTGAATCTCAAAGAACTATGCACTTTTGCTCCAATTTGCATGTCTAGCTGTGTCTCCAGTCAGTCTTTCTATTGCCTCCTGCACTGTGTGCTGCCTTTTATATATTCCTTGCTTTTCTCTTACCCTTTTCTCTACCCGACATTTTTCTTTGTTTTTTTTTCATATTCATAAATAACTTGTGATTTGAGAAGACAGCTCAAATAGTGTTGTGCATGAAACATTCCCTAATTATATCAGGAATAGTTGATTTGATTCTTCTGGTTATTTCTAGCATTTCATAAACAAAACTGTTAGAGAGCCAAAGCCATTACATTGAATGTATTTATTTGCTTACTATCTCCCCTCAATAGAACATGAGTCTTTCAAAGTCAGGAACTGTAACTTGCTCATTGTCATTCCCTAAGCATAAGTAGGTAGTCAAGAAATATTTAAAGATTGAGTGAATGAGAAAGTGAATCCAAGTAAGTGTTCATGAAAAGAGAGAAAAAGAACATAACACAGTGGATGTTTTATAAGAAGTGATATAGAAAACATTTGTTTCATTTTCCTAAGGATATATTCCCAAAGAAGAGTTCATTTTTTTATCTTTGGAAGATATTTGATGTTATGATGCCTGAAACTGCCACTGCTATCTTACACAGGTAGTCTCTTTTCCTCCATATTTAAGAAGGAAATATAACATTACACAGGAATCCACAATGCCAATAATGAAATCTAAGACAATAATGAAAACAAGCTTGTAACCAATATATCTTATAACCAAAAATCTATTCATCCAATCAAATAACTTGAGTTCAATAAGGAAACACTTCCCTGATCAGAAAAGGAAAATGAATTAGCCAATGGGATCCCATTGCTGTGTGTCAGTCATCAATTTTTTTTTATTTCAAGTAAAACTTTATGATGATCAAAGACAGAAAGCAACTAAGTATCTCTATATGTACCACATGAGAGCCAAGAGTCAATCTAGATCAAGAAGCAGCAGAAAAGAAAAGCAAACAGAGGTGGCAGTAAAAAAATTTCCATAAGGCTATTGTCCAATTTTGCTCAGACTGCACTGTTCTTTCCTTGTCCTCTGGGACATGGGTAAAATATCCTCTATATTGATGCTAAGCTCTCTATGCTGGAATCTTCCCATAAAGTTATGAGGTATTATCTAGTTGTGTATTAGTCTGCTTGCAAGTAAAGTAACAAAATATCTACAATAACTAATTTATAAAGAGAAATGTTTTATTAGGGTTACACTTCTGCAGGCTCCAGTCCAATGTTGAGGGGATGAATGGTCTTGATCCTCTAGTGAGGCTCCTAAATGACAATGACTGGAAGTTGTGGAAAAATCTTGTCATCTCATGAGCCAATAAGTAAAGAATGAAGATGAAAGAATTGGGACCCTAGACAATTCTTGATAAGTCCTATGCCCCCCAAAATTTAAGCACCTTCCACCTTCTCTAGAGAAGTAGACCTAGATGTTTGTGAACTATCAAGTCTCCTTTTTGACTCTAACAAAGGTTCTAAGCAGTATAGTAAAGTGATTAGTCACTAAGAGTCAAAAACTGGGCCCCTTGAGATCAAGTTCTACTTCTACCACTGTTTGGCTTAGAAAACCTTAGGAAAGTTGCTTAACTTCTCTCTGTTCCAGTTTCTTCTGAAAAATTACAATGATAACAGTACTTATCTTTTAAGGGAGCACTGAGATCTAAAAGTGCTAAATTCAACAGGTGGCAAAGCTATCAAAGTTAACTGCTATTATGATGTCTTTTTCTTTGCCAAAAAATGTACTCCAAGATCCTGAAACCCAAAAATAGTTTACTAGTGGAAATGTGTGGATCCAAAACAAACACCTGGAAATTTTTATATTCTTATCTTACTCTTTCTCATTTTTAATAATTAGATGTCCTGTTGCTGGGATATAATATCTGGCTGTCACAATTTAAAAGAGGAAAGGTTTAGTTTAGTTCATGGTTTCAGGGGATTCAGTACTCCAAATAAACACAAATAAACACAAGGTCATAATTTCATCTAAGCAACTGTTTTGAATACAACTGAAGATACAATAATCCCTTCCTCAAAGTTTCAATAATTACAGCATTTCTCAAAAGTCAAAGTCAAACTCTCTTCTGAATTCAATACAAACTCTGGAGGAAGGATAGCCTCTTTAATAAATGGTTTTGGAAAAATTGGCTCTCTGCATGCAAAGACTGAAACTAGATCCATGCCTATCACCATGCACAAAACTAAAGTCTAAATGGATCAAAGACCTAAACATTAAAACGGAAACACTAAATCTACTAGAAGATAAGGTAGGTAGAAGTCTTGGAGACATAGGTGTAGGCAGAGAATTCATGAACAAAATGCAAATTGCATGGGAAACACTTCAGAGAATCAATAACTGGGATCTCATATTATTGAAAAGTTTCTGCACTTCAAAAGAAATCAACAGAATGAAAAGAAGACCAACAGAATGGGGAAAAATTGTAACCAGCAACCCCTCAGACAAAGGACTTATATGAAGAACATATTAGGAATTGAAAAGCATCAACCCCCCAAATTCAAAGACCCTATCCAAAAATGGGCAGCTGAGATGAACACACAGTTCTCAGATGAATATATACAAAAGCAAACAAATACATGAAGAAACATTCACCATCACTGGTCATTTGCAAAATTCAAATTAAAACAACATTGAGATATCATCTTCTTACACCAGAAAGAATAGCTGCCATCAAGAAATCAATAACAAATGTTGGCGAGGCTGTAGGGAAAAAGGAACACTGCTCCACTGTTGGTGGGAGTGTAGACTGGTGCAACCACTATAGAAATCAATATGGAGAATTCTCAGAAGACTAGGATTGGAAGCTCCATTCAACCCAGCTATCCCCCTCATTGGTATTTTCCCAGAAGAACTGAAAAGTTCATATCACAGTGATATATGTGCACCTATGTTTATAGCAGCCCAATTTTTGATAGCTAAATCTTGGAAACAACCAAGATGCCCATCAACTGCAGAGTGGATGAAAAAGATGTATTTTCACACAATGGAATACTACTCGGCTATAAAAAAGGATAATCTTGAAGCCTTCATAGGGAAATGGAGTCAACTTGAGGCCATCCTCATTAGTGAAATAAATAAAAATCATATTTATAAATATCACATTGTTTCTCTAGTGTAAAAAGTAATAAGAAATGTAAGAGTAATAAAACCCAAAATGTGTAATTGCTACTGTAAAAAAAAGGAGGAAAAGAAAGTGCTCTAAAGGATATAATTGCACATAAATTCAAGCATGTAAGATAGATGACTATACTACTGTTTTTGTTAGATGGTTGAGCAGAACTGTTAACAGTCTCATTGTTTGAATATCTACTTTGTATGCTTTAATTTTGTAACTTGAACAACTATTTCCAATGATGAGAGTGTGTAACGTATCAAGTGGCGATTTCTTAGTGTTTTTGTTTTGTTGTTGTTGTTGTTGTTGTTGTTGTTGTTGTTTTGGGGTTTTTTTGTCTGTCTGTTTTTTTCGTTTTTGGTTCTTTTATTTTTTTCCCTTTGGAATTCTGTATTGTTGTTACCATTTTTCTGTTTTGTCTGGTGGTTTTTTTTCCTCTTTAAATAAAATATTTAAAAAATCAATACAAACTCTTATCTGTGAACCTTTGTAAAAATGAGAATCAATTCATATAATCCCAAGATACAATGGTATAGGAGAAACATTCCCATTCCAAAAATGAGAACTAGGTGGATAGAGAAGAACTGGACCAAAGCAAGACCAAAACCCACCAACACAAATATTAAGTCATTTGACATGGTGAAGTATGAGGTCTAGAGTGCTTGAGCAGCCCCACCCATGTGGCCATGTTATTGAAACCCATGTGTTTCCTATCATTGTCTGGATGTACTTGCTACTTCTAGATTTCTTAGAAGATGTTGTATATTCTGGCATCTCTGACTTCACAGGATCTCCACTGTACCTTTTGCTTTATTCCTACTTTCACACATTGTCCTCTCAGGGGCTCTTTGCCTGGTCTTCCAAGCCTCTTTTTGAAATCTAGGTGAAAGCTTTGATGACCCCATAACTCTTATATTTTACATACCCTAAGCTACTTAGTTCATAGTGGATAAGAAGCAGAGCAAGGGGAACAGTTTCAGAAGGCAAGAAACAAGAGACAGATATAGTGCCCAAGATCATGCTTCCATGACCCAACCAGACATACCCAGCAGTGTAGTCCACCAAAGGTCTGGGCATCCTATCAAGTTGATGCAATCAAGTTTAACCATCACAGTTTTCTTCCAATCTAGAAATACAGCACAGCATTTTAGTGAAAATACCTAGCACCAAATACACATTACTTGGAATAAAATCCTTGCTTTATCTTTTCTGTGATCTTGAGAAAGTTGTTTAATCCTTTATGTTTTATGTTATTATCTATGGAATGGAGATAATAATGATAACAGTCATACTTCAAAGAATGTTAGGAATATTACATAGAATAATGTAGATAAATTCTTTATTAGAGCATGTGGTATATCATAATGGCTCACAAAATATTAACTATTCCATTTTACATTCTGCAAACAATTACTATGTTTATTAACTGCAAAGCACTATTAGGCATTGATCACTGTTGAAACTATCTCTTTCTCAAAGACTATAAGTTTCTAAATTAAGATTTGTCAACTATTGATTTCATCTTGTGGAATCACTGTCATTACAATTCTATGTGGAAAGACAGGTGCTTAGAGGGTCCCATGGCAGATGACACTTTCCTCTCAAAATTCATTTCAGAGAAGCCACCCAGCTTTGGACTTCTTCCATTGGAATCCTGTTGTTCTCTTAGGCAGTTCATAACTGTAACTCCAATCTGACCTCAACTCTAATCCTCTCTCTGGATCTAGTCTTTCCTCTACTGACCCACTATTTTAAAATAAGAAAAGGGTTAGAAGCACAATAGTAAAGTAGCTAGGAGATATTTTAAGCTCAAGCCCTAGATCTTCTACTTTTGCCTGACAGGTATTTAACCTTTCTGAGTCTGTTTCCTAACAAATAAAATAAACAGTATTTACATCATAAAGTTGTTCTGAGCATTCAATCAGTAAACATATTGCAAAAGCTTAAAATTTGTCTAATACAGAATAAGCACTAGAGAAGAACTTGTTATTAAGGAAAATATTAGTTGACAAGTCAAAATTATATATATATATATATATATATATATATATATATATATATATATACACAAAACAAATCATGTTTTAATATGTATATACTCTGGAATGCCTAGTCAATCTATTTAGTATATGCATTATCATACATTTTGTTATACAGTACTCAAAATCTATTCTCTTAGCAATTCTCAAATATGTCAAATATTATTATTAATAATTTTCAATATAATGAACAATAGAATTTATTCTTCTTAATTGAAATTGTGTCTGTTGACCAACATCTCTCATAAAAATAACTATGTTTATTATTAACTTTAAAGTCAACATAGCACAGAATCTAATTTACTCAACTAGCCTGGTGCATCTTGTCCACAAATGTGACTAATGGTTATTGTCTTTCATTCTATCCATAGCCTTCTTGATACTGTCTTGACAAGTCCTACTTCTAGGGGACAGCAAATGAGAAACCTAGAGGACCAAGAGAAAGAATAAAGTTTAAAAATGATCATATCAGCATCTCTGGTCAGGAATATTCATCCCTAATCCTATTCTGGTGGTAGAAATAGGGTGGATAATTTCTTTAGAGTTGTATATCAAAACAACTTGCCCAAGCGGGTGGGATCATTGGTCACCCTTCCACCTCACCCAATATACCTCAGCAGCCCACAGACCATCAGCAACCCCTTCCACCACCTGCAGAACTTTTGCAGGGTGGGAAGAGCCTCAGAAAACCCTCACTCACACAGAGGACCTCAGCAGATTTGTGACAGTGTGGTGAGTTTCCCCCTCAAGTAGAGGACCTCAGTAAGTAAAAAAAGCAGCAGCAAACCCCTCCCCATCAACTGTAGGATCTTGTCAAGTCCAGAAAGCATGTGAGTGAGTCCTTCTTCCATAAAGAGAACACTGGCTGGGTTGAGGAGAGCACTGACAAGGCCTCCTCCAACTCAGAGGAACTTGAAAGGGCCTATGAGATCCCCAGTGATACAGTAGGGTCCCAGTTGAGATACACACTATAGCCAGGTAGGTCTGGTAGCCTGGAACAGCCTGAAGCTGCAGTAACAATAGGAGGTAAAGGTTAGCTTACATTAATACTGCTAGGCTAGTCAGCCTAGGAAGAACATAGGACTCATCCAACAGATCCTGCAGGAAAAATTCAGATGACTGGCCCCTCCCCTTCACTGTGGGACCCAGTAATTGGACAAATATCAGTCACACAGTAGGACCCTAAGACACACATAACAGACAATTGAGACAAGTGAAACTGAAAAGACAAAAATGTTAAACCAAGAGGTGAAAATGACAAAAAGAAAAAGCAAAATGCAATCTCAAATGTCCAACCCATCTAGAATAAGTACAGGAGACATCTAAATAGAGGACTTTAGAAGCCATACACCTGAAATTTCTGAAAAGATATCAAGTGAAATAAAGAAACAAATCTATGAGGTTATAGAGAAAATCAAATTAGAAACAATCTCTCAGGTAAAGAAAAAAATGACAACATTAATAAAGGAGTTGTTCAGCATAGCTAGAGAAGACATAAATAAAAAAGTACAGGAGCATGGGAAAATGATGGAAATCTTGAATGAACAATATAGTAAATAAATAAAATGTATGAAACAAATTCAAACAGATATCGAGAAAACTAAAAGTACCATTGAAACCTGACAAAAACCATTTGAATGAAGCTGAGGATAGATTTTCAGGTCTTGAAAACAAGATTGCAGTTAGTGATCATGACAGGAAAGAACTTTTAGAAATAACAAGTCATCATGAAATATTCAACAGCTTTAATATGATGCAAAGAGAAACAGTATAAGACTAACAGGCATCAATGAAAATGTAGAAGTCAACTAAAATGACATAAAAAACTATTTGGAGAATTAATAGCAGAAAATTTCTCAAACATGGGAAAAGAATTGAATAAACAGAAAAGTGAGGCATATAGAAGGTGAAACCATCATAACCAAAATAAATCTACACCCAGACATATAATAATTAATATACCAGAAATTCAGCATAAAAGCAGAATACTAAAAGCTGTTAGATAAAAGACACAACTCACCTATCAGCGAAAGCCCAATAGAATCACAGCAGTGTTCTCAGCACAAACCCTAAAGTCAAGACTAACTTGAAGTGAAGTACTTCAAGCCTTAAAAGAAAACAACTTTCAACCCAGACTGATGTACCCTGCAAAACTTTCTTTGAAATTTAATAGACAAATGATAATTTTATGACAAAGAACAGCTGAAGAAATTCATGTCTACCAAACCAACCCTAGAAAGGGTACCAAAAGACATACTAGGTAGAGACAAAAATGACTACAATTTCCAGAACAACAGAAAGAAACCACTAGGCATGGCAAGCAATTAAATAAGGGAGAAAAGCAGGAAACCAACAAGCAAGAAAATAACATGACAAAGTTAAGCCAGTCCATATCAGCTATATCCATCAATGTAAGTGACCTCAATTTACTTATTAAAAGAAATAGGTTGACAGAATGGATCAAGAAACAGGATCCAGCAATATGCTATATACAAGAAACACAATTGACTCAAAACACACTCACAGACTAAAGCTCAAAGGATGGAAAACAATATTCTATGCAACAGAAACCTAGAAAAAAGTAGAGATAGCAATTCTGTTTGCAGAAAATGTGAACTTCAAACAAAGAATGATCAAAAGAGATAAAGAAGGTCACTACATACTTGCTGGGAAAAATTCAAGAGGAAGAGGTTACAATCATAAATATATATGCACCAAACAGAGGAGTGCCCAACTATATAAAACAAATACTAATAGACATGAAAACTCAAATATTCAATAACACAATTGTAACAGGGTGTAGTGGTTGATTGATTGTGTCAATTTGAGACTTTTAGAAGTTTAACTAAATGGGTTTAGCAACCCTACACCCAAGGGTGTAGAAGAAGACCCACCCTACGGTGAGTCATCACCTGGAGGTGTAAAAAGGAAGGAGGAAGGATGAATGCATTCCATTTTGGGGAGAAGCTCCAGTCTTCACCTTGTCTCCTGGCTTCCAGTGTAGACTCCTCAGTTTTCCGACACAGACTCTTCAGCCTTTCATCATAGAGCCTTCAGCCTTCTGTCGCAGACTCATCAGCCTGCCAGTGTGGACTTGAATGAGACACTAAGGTGAACTCCAGACCTTGGATTGAATCCTTTGGCCTCCAATGTGTAGATGCCCTCTGCATGCTTCCTCATCCAACTCTGTGGCTGACCATCATAAGCCAATCTTGTTGTTTCTTTTACATCTGTATATCTTGTGTTATGTCTGTTCTCTCTAGTAAAACCCTAATACACAGAGGACCTTACTATCCCATTGTCACAACGAGATAGACCAACTAGACAAAAAGTCAGGAAATATATAACAGAACACAATCAAACCTGTGAATAAATGGACTTAGATGTTTACAGAGTGTTCCACTGAACATCACCAGAATACATATTCTTCTCAACCATGACAACATTTTCTAAAATAAACCATATATTAGCCCATAAAACATGCTTAAGTAAATACAAAGGGATTGAAATTATCCCATGCATATTATCTGACCACAGTACACTGAAATTGGAAATCAATGGCAAAACAACCGCAAAACATACACCAATAGATGGAAATTATATAATAACCTCGTGAACAACCAATAAGTTACAGATGAAACTAAAGAAGAATTAAACAATATTTATGATTTCAGATACAACATGCTGAAACATGTGGGATGCAGCTAAAGTGATCCTAAGAGAGAAATATATAGCAATGAATTGTCACCTCAGGAAAACAGAATGAGCACAAATAAACAACCTAATGTTAAAACTCAGGGTTTTAGAAAAAGAAGAGCAAGTCAAGACCAAAGCTCATAAAAGAAACAAAGTTATAAAGACTAGAGCATAAATTAATGTAATTAAGACTAAGAAAACAATACAAAAAAATTAATGAATTGAAGAGTTGGTTCTTTGAAATAATAAGCAAAATTGATAAATCTCTAGCCAACTTTATCAAGAAAAAGAAAAAACTCTAATTCATGCAATAAAGACTGAAAAGGGTGAGAAAAATAAAAAAGAATGTGGGGCTGGGGATTTAGTTCAGCAGCATAAGCACTTATCTTGCAAGCATGCGGTCATGAGTTCAATCCCTGGTACCAATAAAAAAAATGGAGAGGGTGAAATTACTATAGACCCCATGGAAATTCAGAAGATCATGAATACCCACTTAAAAAATCTTTACTCACCTAAGATTGAAAACACAGAGGAAATGGACAGATTCCTAGAAATCTATGAATTACTAACACTGAATCAAGAACATATAACAATTTTGAATAACCCAATATCAACTACTGAATTTGATAACATGATTAAAAACTTACAACAAAGAAAAGTCTAGGTCCTGATGGATTCACAGCTGAATTCTACAAGAAATTTAGAGAAGATTTAATGCCAGTACTCCTCAAAATCTTCAGTGAAATTGAAAGGGAAGCAGTTTTTCCTAAGTCATTCATTAGAGGCAAGTATTACTCTGACACCAAAACTAGAGACAGACTCAACCAAAAAAGAGAACTACTGGCTAATCTCCCAAATGAATATAGATGCAAAAATTGTCAATAAAATACTGGCAAGTAGAATGCAACAAATCATCAAGAAGATTATACATCATGACCAACTGGGATTTATCCCAGGAATGCAGGGAAGGTTTAAACATATGGAAATCAATAAATGTAATACATCACATCAACAGAACCAAAAACCAAAAATCACATGATCATGTCAATAGACACAGAAAAAGCTTTCCATAAATTCCCACACTTATTCATAATAAAAGCCATCTAAGACAAACCAACAGCCAACATCATGCAAAATGAACAAAATTGAAAGCTTTCTCCTAAAATCAGGAAAAGACAAAGATGTCCACTATACCACTCCTACTAAATATAGTTTTGGAAACATTAGCCAGAGCAAGTAGACAAGAGAGAGAAATAGAATTAAGGAATTAAGATAGGAAAAGAAGAAGTTAAGTAACTAAGGAATTAAGATAGGAAAGGAAGAAGTTAAATGATCACTATTTGCAGGTGACATGATACTCTACATAGAAGACCCCCAAAACTCCATCAAAAGACCACTAGAGTTAATAAGAAAATTCAGCTGTATAGTTAGATATAAAGTCAACAATCAAAAATCAATAGCATTCCTATACATAAACAACAAACTCACTGAGAGAAAAATTATGAAAATAATATCTTTCACAGTAGCAACCAAAAAATGAAATATTCATGAATCAACCTAACAAAGGATGTAAAAGACCTATATGTTGAAAACTATAGTACTCTTTTTAAAAAAGGAGATTAAAGAGGCTGTCAGAAAATGGAAGGATATCCCTTGCTGTTGGTTATGAAGAACCAACATTGTGAAAATGGCCATTTCCCCAAATCTATTATACACAGTTAATACAATTCCAATCAAAATACCATCAACATACCTTACAGATCTATACAAAGCATTCATAAAGTTCATATGGAAGCAGAAGAGACCTAGAATAACAAAGACAATTCTTGGCAACAAATGCAAGGCAAGAGGCATCACAATCCCTGACTTGAAATTATACTACAAAGCCACAGTGATAAAATCAATATGGTACTGGAAAAAAACAGACCTGAGGATCAATGGAACACATTAGAAGATGCAGACACAACTACAAAGACACTCAGCCACTTTATCTTTGACAAAGGAGCTAAACATATTCATTAGAAAAAAGATAGCCTCTTTAATAAATGGTGCTATAAAAATTGGCTTTCACATGCCAAAGACTGAAACTAGATCCATGTCTATCATCACGCACTAAACTAACATCAAAATGGACCAAAGATCTAAATATTAAAATAGAAACACTAAATCTACTGGAAGACAAGGTAGGTAGAGATTTTGAAGACATAGGGATAGGCAAAGTGTTCATGAACAAAATGCAAACCCCATAGAAAGTAGTTCAAAGAATCAACAACTGAGATCTCATCTTATTAAAAAGATTTTGCATTTCCAAAGAAATCACCAACAAAGTAAAAAGAAAATCCAAAGAATGGGAAAAAATTTTAGCTAGATGTCCCTCAGACAAAGGATTTCTTTCTAGAACATATAAAGAACTGAAAAACATCAGGCCCCTCAAATTCAAAGACCCAATCCAAAAATGGGCATCTGAGATGAGCAGGCACTTCTCAGGTGAAAATATACAAATAGCAAATAAATGCATAAACAAATGTTCAACATCACTGGTTATTTGAGAAATGCAAATTAAAACAATATTGAGATTCCATCTAATTCCAGAAATACATGGCTACCATCAGGTAATCAACCAATAACAAATGTTGTTGGGGCTGTGGGGAAAAAGGAACAATTCTCCACTGTTGGAGGGAGTGTATACTGGTGTAACCACTGTATAAATAAGTGTAGAGATTCCTCAAAAAACTAGGATTGCAAGTCTCATTCAACCCAGCTATTACCCTTCTGGATATTTTCCCAGAAAAATTGAAAAGGTCATGCCACAGAGATATATTTGCACCATGTTTACAGCAGCACAATTTGTAATAGCTAAATCTTGAAAAAAACACCCAAATAACTATCAACCACAGAATGGATGAAAAAGATGTGTTGCTTTTATAAAATGAAATAATACTCAGCTATAAACAAGGATAATCTTGAAGCTTTTATAAGCAAATGGAGGCAATTTGAGATTATACTCATGAGTGAAATAAATCAAGCTCACATTTGTAAATACCACATAGTTTCCCTAGTATAAAAATAATAGTAAGAATAAAATACTTAAAGAATAATAAGATCCAAAATGTACAATAGATATTGTAATAATGAAAGGGAAAGAAAGTGCTCAAAAGGAAAGAATACCTGCGATAGGGAACAGGAGAAAAGGAAGAAAGGAAAAGGTTATGCATATAGGTATACATATATAAATGTATGTATGTAATATATATAAGATAAATAACTATAATACTAGTATCTGTTAGTTCACCAAAAAGAAGTCTGTGCTGTCATTGTTTGACCATTTTTATGCCTAGATCTTGTAACCTGAGCAATTATTTCTAAGATAATAGTATGCAATATATTAACTAATGTTGATTTCCTATTTTTTGAAATTCTGTATCATTTTTATCCTTTTTTCTGTTATGTTTCTTAAAATAAAAAAAAATTTTTTAAATGACCTGCCCAGACTTTTTTGCACCATCTCCTTGCATAAAGACTATGCTCTCCTCCCTTTGTGCAGGAAATCAGTGTAAACAGAGCCTTTCCTTGGAACTTTCAAGAGAACTCAGCTCAGGTGTGGGGCACAAATCTGAAAATCAGTCCAAAGAGCCTTGATCATTTCTACAGGTCTACCATCAGAGGGCAGAGTGTCACCATAGGAAATGGAGGGAGCAAAAGTTTACAGGGAGAAATCTCCAGAAATACTGTTTTACAGCTCTTCTAACTCAGTTTCTGTGCAATTTGGCCCAGGACCTTGAAGATCACTATAATTCTAGACATTCTTTCTACTTGGGCTGCTCATTACAAGCCATGACCACACAGGTATCAGACTTTCTGTACCTAATGTTCAGATATTTCTGTTGCCTGATGAACAGTAAAGGAGGCAAAGAGGGCGTGTGACAATGGAACACAGGGACAATGCCATTCTATCCACCAAACATCACTGTAGACAAGAGAATTTCACTCCTTGGTGCCCTTTGATATTGAACATGTCCCTTCGATAAAAAGAGGAAGGAAAACAAATCAGAATGAAATGAATAGCTTCTTCCTTTCTTGCTGCCAGGTCATAAAGCCTTGCCTTACATTGAAGATCCTCTTCAAATTTGGTTATAGAGCATTTGGGAAGTCCTTCATCAGCTGGCGTGAAATGGCCTAACCCTTAATATCATGTTACTATGTCCCCATTCATCCTCATTTTATTTACCCTTAAATTTGGGTTGTATCAGAGTTTGATTTGGATGGAAGACAGTAGATAACTTTGTACTCAAATGCCTTGAAGTGTTAGTGTTGTTATGTATTACCACATAGAATAAGGCTTACAGTGGTTTTCACATATTACATAACTTTTGGGCCTAAGTGTCACATTAGTAGAGATATTATAGGATACCTTTACCACGCACAGGCAAAGGGCCTAGAATCATGGGCTAGAACACAGGGAACTTGGATTCTGGCTCAAATTTTGCCTTTGCTGTGCAGCTATGTTCCAGGGAAGAACTAATCCGAGCTACACTTTTTTCCATTTGAACATAATTCTTCTTGAAGAGCGCTGCCTGCTTGGAAAGGGAATTTTCTAAACCTGGGACTTCTCTACAACATGTCCAAATTATTCCTTCTGAATCGTCATGAAGATAAGAATGAAGAATAAGGAACTAATATTTTCAAAAGAAATGATATTTGCCAAAGTCATAGAGTGTGAAATTTCAGATTAGTTTGACTTTGCTCTTTGTCTGATGCACACACACACACACACACACACACACATGCACACACACATGCACACACTTTCCATTCCGCATGCTAGTTTCCATTCCACATGCTAGATGTGCTATGAAACTCATAGCACATCTGAAATATTATTGACTACAATACCACACATTTAGTATGTCATTAACTTGCTATGCAACTTCCCAATGATTACTGCCTTCTGGAAAGTCTTGTGGACAAAAATTTTATTTCTAATTCTAGAACAGATTTTTTTTACCTATTTCTCCCACCTTGATATATCTTGAAAAAATCATTAACCTTCTGTGGTCATTATGACATTTACAATATTTTTAAATTGGAAGTCAGCAAAAGGCTCTATTTTCATTTGCTTCTTTTCTTGTTATTCCCTCCATCCAGCTTTCTCCTGCCTTCCACACCCCCGCGTAGGATTATACACTCTGTTCTGAACTTCAGTACTAGTTTTCTCTGATAAAACTATTCATTCAACAATGAATAGTACCCTCTTAGTACATGCATCACCCTCTACTTTGAAATTCTTTCCTAAAAGCTATATTCTCCAACTAAATCTTACCAAAGCTCCAGAACTCTGCTTCTCAAAAAGCTTCTCAAAAAGGCTTCCCTTCTCTCTCCCCACTATCATTTGATCTGAGTTTGATGCCCCTGCCTTACCTTCCCATAACATCTTTAGTTCCTCCATAATAGCCTGAAATTGTCTGACCAATTTCTGTGTCTCTCTGAACCATCAGCTTCTTAACAATCTTTGCACACCTAATGCCAAAAACACTTCTCTGGTCTTCATCACATTGTCTTGCTTACATTTTTAATGTGCACTTACGTACTCCTCCCCTAACCTCACCACTAAACTCTTCATCACATTGTCTTGCTTACTGGATTCATTTGTTTAATTTAGATTTACATACTCCTCCTCTAAACTCTCTAAAGTCAAGCAAAACGACTTTGCTTTTGGATACTTGTGCCTCTGCAGCAGGACTGTGCTCACAGAGGCCAAGATATGTAGTCTCCTTTCCAATGGCTGGAGGTATTTATAAATGGTTTCTGTTGAGTAGGAGAAATTTTCGAAAATGAGAGAAACCATATCCATCTTATAACTTGACACTGTACAAAGGAATCTCATGTGCCATTTAGTACTCCAAGTTACCTTTACATAAGATTGTTTTATTGTTAATTAGGAATCTGAGGCTTTGAAAGGAACTATTTCAGGTTTGAAGAAGCAAGAAGTAGTAAAGATTTGACTAGTAATCAAGCTTTTTCTGTTCCTAGACTCCAAGTTGGGGGAGAACATTGCTTTCTCACCTTTCCCTCTACCTTTCACAACTCTCCCTGTTCCTCTGGAGCACTGTATTTACAGAAGCCCCAGGAAGAATAACAAAGGCAAGCAATTAGACTAGACAGATCAGCAAGGGCTTGCCCTCTGTGGATTTGAGGAAGAACACTGTGTGCTTTTCCTCTCTTCATCTCAGTAGTGCATCGATCCCACACTTGGAAAAAAATCAAAGTCAGTGAGGATGGAAGGAAGATTTGCTGAGATAAATTTGTCACTGGAGGTGGTTTCAGGCATACACTGCAATAACTCATCTGCCTCATTCCCAGACCAACCACTGATGTGGACAGAGCAGAGTATGGGAACCAGAACCAAATAACATCAAGATTATATTAAAAAAGGAACTCAGAGAATTTCTAGTCCAACTCACTATTGCACAGTTGAAGAATCTGAGAGTGAGAAATGAGTGACCTGCTCAAGATTATACAGATGAATGCAGACTGTTCTAATAATTCAAACAGGGATCTAGAGATCTTCAAAAGATCTCGAGGTATCTACAGATCTTCAAAAGATCCCCTTACATTATGAAGGCATGGGGGCATGATTCTGTGCCAGGGAATCACCTTTCCTTCCCTGTATCCTAATGCTTAACTGGCTCTATAAAAGTTCCTTCAAAGAAAGAGCACAAAGTATTGGTTAAGAACACAGGCCAAATGGACCTGAAATTGTAACTTGTTACTACCAAAATATTATTTGCTTTAAAATTTATTCCATACCCTTTATATAAAGCCTTTATATAAAGCAATGAAAATATATTTAGATATTCATGTGATTTAATATTTTAAATATAAACATGTTCAATATAGTATGAAAAGAACAAATCTGTGAAAAATATCAGTAAGTGATTTAGTAGAGACTTAGCAATGCTTTCCATCTTTCACCTTCTTATTTTGTATTTGTTTTTCTAATTTTTTATAATTAAATTTATTAATACTATTTAGGTATACAAAATGACCACATTCAAAATAGACAATTTGCACTAGCACATGATATATTTTGATCAACCTCTCTTCCCTTCATTATCTACAAAGCTTTTTCCCCATTTTATCCTTCATTTCTTTTTTTTCTCTTCCCTTTCTTTACTACTTTTTCTTTCTGGTTCCCATTTACTTCTGAATAATTTATACATATTTCACAATATATATTATACATTTTAGTTCTTATTTACACTTACAATTGCTCACATCATATAGACACATTTATCTGATTTATTCTACTTAACAGTATGGTCTCAAGGTCCATTCATTTAGCTATATAAATGTCTCAAGTTTTTTATGGCTGAATAGTAAATCATTGTGTAAAAGTCATATCCTTTTTATCCATTCATCAATTGATAGACACTGGAATTGTTTCCAAGGCTTACCTATTACAAACTGTAATGCTTTCAACATATATCACTGTGATATGATGCTTTGAATTCTTTTGGGAACATACCAAGATGAGGAGTGGCTGGGTCAAATTGGATTGCTAGCCCTGATTTTTTGAGGAACCTATACACTGATTTCCACAGTGATTGGACTAGTCTGAACTCCCAAAAAGAGTGGAGAATGGTTCCCACTTTCCCACAGCCCCACAATTGTTTGTTTTTGGTTGTTTTTTGGATAATAAGTCATTTTTCCTGGAATGACATGGAATCTCCATGACCAGTGATGTTGAACATTTTTTAATATATTTCTTTGTCATGTGTAAGTCTTCATCTGAGAAAAGTGTGTCCATCTCAGGTGCCCATTTTTGGATTGGGTCATTAAATTTGGAGAGTCTGAGTTCTTTGTACATTATAGATATTAGACCTTTGTGTGAGGAACATCTGGCTAAAATTTTTCCCATTATGTGTTGTCTTTCATTCTGTTGAATTATTTTACTGTGCAAAAACTTTTAAATAAGATGATATCCCATTGATTCTTTGTGATATTTTCTGAGAAATTGATGTTTTGTTCATAAAGTCTTTGCCTTCATTTATGTCTTCAAGAGGTCTATTTAATGTTTTTGTCCCCTTTTCAAAGTTAAGGTGACTGAGTGCATTTGAAGTTGTTTCTGCATTTTATAATCTGTTCTATTGATCCTCAGGTCTTTTGGGAAGTGACAATATCATACTGTTTCTATCACAGTATCTCTGCGCTATATTTCAACTCAAGGATTGTGATACCTTGCCTTTTTTTCCCTAGACTTATTTTTGCTACCCTAGGTCTCCTTTGGCTCCAAATGAATTTTAAGAATGTTTTCTCTAGTTCTGAGAAGTATGGTTTTAAGAATGTTTTCTCTAGTTCTGAGAAGTATGGTAATGGCACTTTGACTGGGATTACCTTAAATCTTTGTAACAATTTTGGAAGTATATCATTATCACTATGTTGATTCTTCCTACTTAAGAACAAGGAATATCTTTCCATCTTCTGATGTCCCCTTTGAATTCTTTTTTCATAGTACTGTAGTTTTCAGTGTAGAGATATTTTACTTCCTTTGTTAGATTGACTAAGTTTTTCATTTTTGGGGGGATGCCATTGTGAAAGGTTTTAGTTCCCTAATTTCTCCTACTGTGAGTTTGTTATTTGTGTACAAGAAGGCTATTGATTTTTGAGTATTGACTGTATCCCACTATACAACAGAATCTGACAATTTAATCTAGAAGTCTTTTTGTGGCATTGTGGGGATCTCCAATACAGTATCATATCATCTGTAAATAATAACAGTTTAACTTCTTTCTTTCCTATTGTTATTCCTTTTGTTTCTTTCTCTTGTCTACTTGTTCTGGTTACTGTTTCCAGAACTATGTTAAATAAGAGTGATGATGGTGGTCATCCTTGTCTTGTTCCTGATTTTAGAGTGAAAGCTTTCAGTTTTTCACCATTTAACTTATATGTCTTGCCATTTGTTTATCTGTATAAGTCACACCATGTGCTAGTGACTATAGATGTATTAGCACCTAAATAATTAAAACAATCTTACAAGTCTGGTACAGTTGTTTGTGGCTACTTTGGGCACAGAAAGATTCAGAAAGTTGTCCATGGTCTTAACCTTCAATACAATAACATCAAGTACTGAATGAAGAAAGTGTAGCTCTGGATTGCATGGTTTGGTCATTGTGCTGACACTTCACATGAAGCTTCTAGCACCTTCAATCTACTGTAGCCAAGAAGCATGAACACTTTCCTGAATACAGCAGCACATCCAGACCATGTCCACTAAGCTGCAGAGAAACAATGGGTTAGTTCTCCCATTGCTGATCAAAAGGGCAAAGAGAAAAGAAAAATAAGAATTTGCTGGTATTTTTGGCTTCTACAGACCATGATACTGTTTTCCTCCATCAGTGTAAATTTCCAAGACATCCTTTACCCACAAAGTCTAATTTGCTTAAGGCCAGCCTATTTCTGAAGCTGAAAGACACTTTTGAGGTGATCCAGCAAAGGCTTAGCAAACTGATAGCTGCTTTTGACCCCACAAATCTCACAGTAATTTGGTTTCACAATGCAAGTGTGACCCAAGCTGGATACTCACAAACTTCCCTCTACCCAGCATATTAATTATTCATAATGTCCTTAAATACTCTTCTATTAGGAAATGTTATATGACACATTAAATACTCATCACAATGTACCTAGTGCAAGGCCAAGGGTAGAATGAGGCAGAAAAAATGTGATTTATGATTACATCTTTTTAAATCTAGGCACTATACACCCCCAGGTAGCTAGAACTCAATCACTTTCTGAAAGAGATCCAGGAAAATATATTCCACAACATCCTCTTTTGTGCTGCCAAGCTGTCTTTAGAATCTTGGCAAGAAGTTTTTTCCTTTTTTTCTTTCTTTTTTTAACTTTTAGAAATTGAGGTATAACTTATATGAATACATGTATACAGTCACGTAACCAAGACCCAGGTCAAGATACAGAAGACATCTAGCAACCCAGAATTTCTTCCATATTTCTTCCATGTCAATATCCATCTCTTCTCACCAACATAAGAAATCAGTATTTTGACATAATTGTTTTTTTTAATTTAGCATACATCTTTCATATTGGTTTTTCTTTCAAATTCCATAATTTGAAATTTGAAGGCAAAACCAAATAGCCAAGTTCATTGATCTGAAGATGGCTAGAGTCAAAGCATAAAGACCAAAGGGTTCCTGGAAAGTGCTAGGAGAGATGATGTTTGCCACGTCTGAGCAGCTGGATAGAAGACAAAGAGTAAAGGAAAGAACAATTGAAAGTATTTTTGGAGATAGAGGTGATAGAAGTAGATGTGACAGTGAAGGAGGTACAGGTTTTGACTTGAGAATCTGAGTGCAGGGCATTACCACTTATTAGAAAAATGAAGTTTTCCTACAGAGTTCTCCTGCAGAGTTGCAAGTTTGAGGGCAAGACCAGATCAAGAGCTCTGTTTGAATTTGTTTACTGAGATTTCTGATAGATTTCTAGGTATACAGTGTAAGTCATCTAGGGCTCTGGGGAGATGTCAGGCCTAAAAAGACAGATGTATTTAGAATTACTAACCTATAAATGGATTTTAAGCCTGAGGATAGCATGGGGACACCTAGGAAAAACGGAACAGAGAAAGGACTCAAGAAAGAGTGTTCTTGGAGATGAGAACACTTGCCTTCAATAAGCTCCACAATTAGAAATAGGAAGATAAACATGGGTAATGTATAATTCAGTCTCAAGATTTAACACAGTTAGTCAAGTTTGGTGCAAGCCTGTAATACCAGAACTCTGGAGTCTGAGAAAGAAAAACTACAAGTTTAGGTTAAGCCTGGGAAACAGCAATTTAGCAAGACCCTGGATCAAAATGTAAAAAAAAAAAATGAAAAGACTGGAAATTTAGCTCCATGAAAAGACCTGAAGTTCAATCCCAAGTACTTAAATAAATAAATAAATAAATAAATAAATAAATAAATATTACCTTCAGTTTGAGGTGAAAAAGTCATTTTAAAATGTTTGACAACCTCAGGCAAATAAAAGAAATCTGTTTCTCACTTTTGGTCAGAGCAGCTGTCCCTTTAGGATTCCCACGAGCCCCAGCTTGGTGAACACCAGCTTCTAGGTAATTCCACAAATTCTATCTGCTATTTCAAAGGGCTTGATTGAAATAGTACGATGTATACATTTAGTTACAACATTAGGTGCTTCTGTTTTCAGTAAAATTCTATCAGTTGACATTGCTATTATGATCAGAAACCTTGTTTAATTATTTTTAAAAATGAGAAAATGTGTAAGCATGCATTAAAAAATGCCCTCTTCTTCAACATATCACCAGACCTTTTTTAAATTTTGAGATAAGATCCTCATGCCATCCTCAGGCTTAAAATCCATCATCAATAAATTGCCCTGGCTGGGTCCAAACTTGTAATCCTTCTGATTCAGCCACTCAAAATCCTAGGATTACAGGCATGAGCCATTGTGTCTAACTTAATCAATGCATTTTTTAAAAAAGAAAGCCAATTATTTCCAAGATTCACTCATTCATCTATAAAAATAAAAATAATGAAAGTATCTTCTACTTTGGTATATTTTACAAGATTACATGGGATAATGTATGCGAAGGCCACATAGTAAGTGCTCACAATATGGTTGGAATTACTGTGGAATAGTTTTGATACAAGATGAAACCCAGAACAAATGATAAAAGGTGCCCTTGGTATGAAATGTGTGGAGATTCCACTGTGCTCTGTTCCATGGTATATTCTTTGGTGCTGATCATAACCCACAGAAATGACCTGGTTAACAATTCATGTATTTGTATGTCCAGTGGACTGGCCACCTCTCTACCAGATCTGAACACTTGCCATAGCTCTCTCTCACCTGGCCCCACACTGCAGAAGCAAGTTCAGTAGATATAATAAATGAGAAGACAACCCAATCTTTCCCAAGCTGATTCAAACAGGCAGAGGGAAATGTAGTCCAAAATAGTCTGGCCTTTTAAAGGCCTTTCAGTTTATTTCTTATTTTGTTTACCAATAATGTTGCTTTTGCAACTCAAAAATTATAGCAACAACAATACAAAGCAGGATGTTTTGTGCCTTTTGCTTCAAGCTGCCCTTGTAGATGGACATATCTTTGAAAAAGTCTGAGGAAAGGTGAGGGAGAGTCTCATCATCATGCGACTCAGAAAGAGACAGATTTGCCAGGCCCTAAGAAAACTGGAATGTCATTGTAACAAAAATACATGGTTAATGGTTTAAGGAGCTTTTTGTAACACTTTCATTTATAGATAGATAGATAGATAGATAGATAGATAGATAGATAGATATAGATATAGATATAGATATAGATATAGATATAGATATATAGATATAGATTATACACAAATAGACAAATATAGGTATAAGTGTAGGTATAACTATAGATACAGATGATATAAATAATGATCTTATACCATTTGATTTTTCAAATGGCCTTATAGATCAATACTATTATATTCATGTCAGATATATGGATTAAGAACTTCAAAGAAATTAAGAATCATCCAAATTCTGGAGGCAGGACTCTAACTCTGCCTCCTTTCCATTCACTTTTTGCTGTGGAAAAATCTGAAGGAACCAGAAGCCAGTGAGTCTGCCACAATCAAATCTGGGGCATGGTGTGTGGGAACCAAAGACAATTACTTAAGCCATGCTTTCAACATTTTTAAACTTTTTTTTGTTAATGCAAACATTAAGTCAGACAGTTGATTGTTTTACTCTAACTGCAGTCAACTACCTAAATAAGTTTTTAAATGTCTGTGTGTGCATGTACATCTTTGTTCTATTTACAAATACATTTTATTGTTACAGATACCATAATTATCAGTTTCATTTGTTTGTTGATAGAAATATAAAAACAGAAACATTTTAACCTTTTTTTTTGGTACCAGGGATCAAGCTCACAACCTCACACTTGTCAGGTGGTGCTTATGCCACTTGGCTAAATCCTCAGCTCCTAAAAATTGTGAGTTGTAACAGCATTTGATTTGAACTGTTGAATAACTATGTGATCCAATGCCATTTACTTAATTCATTATGCCACTATGATCCAACAGAACCTTCTAGAAACATTCTTTACTTGCACTGACCAGTCTAGTAGCCAATAGTCTGTTGATGACTTAAAATATGACTAATGTTACTCAGAACCTAACTTTTAAATTTTAATTAGTTCATACTTAAATAGTTGTATTATCAGATGGCAACTGTATTAAACAGATAAATCTTAGACCCATGATTTCACCTATAGAAAGAATTGTTAATGCTAGAGTTAATTGCTAAGCTTCCTATTGTAGTTCTTAACATAACAGCACATATTAGGCACTCATTAAATATTTGTTAAATATCCATCTGTAGAATGGAAAAATAGCCAAATGAATAAAGATATGAACAGGTACAGTGATGTATCCAAAGGGACTGTCATAAATGAATTTAATTCAGGATGTTTTCCTGGAAAACTCAGTATTTTGAGAGATTAAGAGAAACACTAGCATTGGCTGCAGTTGGGTGGGAACTATTGGCAACTCTTCACATGGGAACAGAACCAAGTACAACCCAGATCACACTTGCCGTTCCACTTCCTCCATACTTGGAAAAGCAGTTTCCTCTCTAAAAGTATTTGCATAACCCAAGTCTTAGGTGAGGAAGGCTGTCAGTGCTGAAAGAACAGGAGAGGAAGAATGACAGGAAAGGGGGGACAATTGTCAGGAAGCACCAATGACAGCTGCCAAGACTTCATTCCAGTGCACAGGAAAGATTTCCTTCAGATGCAGCTCAAAATAGTCACTGCCCCTGAATTTACTGGTTAAAATCCGTGAGTGACTCACTAACACCTATCTTGGCTTTAACTCTCCCATTTCCATTCCTTTTCAAAGGAGTATCTATTTTCTAGAACAATGCTGATTTAGGTCAGGTTTTCTTACTGGGAGCCAAAGATAAAGTATATTATGGTAAAATTAGTAATATTAATAATGGGTTGCAATTTTTAAACATTTAGCTTGTGTGAACCCTTGTTCTAAGCACTTTATATGAATGACTACATGTAATCTTTGTAAGAACACTTGTCAGAATACATTTCTTTTATTATAATTTTAAAGATGACAGAATTGAGGTAGAAAGTTTAATTAACATGGCTAGCATCTCACAACTATCAGACAGGGAAACCAAGATGCAAATTCAGGCCATGAGTCCAGCATGATTTCCCTTGATCCACATACTACACATTCTACCCTAAGAGAAATCCAGGGGAAGTTTGTGTCTTCACTTGAAATATGGCCAGTCAGCATCCTACAGAAGGGCTCCTCTCTGTCAGATTTTCTGATAATCTTAAGGTCCTTTGATGACGGGTTTTAAATGTTCACATCAAGTAAAGCAACTAAGACCATTTGAGGGATGCTAGGAATATGCTATACTTTTAGTTAATGTTCTAGAAGATGTACTTTTAGAATAGAGCATGCTTTAAAAGCATGATTTAATAAGTCAGTCCTTTATTTCTCTCCAACTAACATGCATATGGGCAACTTTTGCTTTAGAAATTCATTTTTCCATTGATTTCAACCTTATATTTCTGCACATCAAGAAAACTTTTGATAGCAATAATGGTAGATCAATCACACTTATCTCAGTCAATTTCCATTCCACACCATGGAAAATGAAATTTCTTCTGCTTTGATTAATTTCTCTGATACAGTAAAAATGGTCTGCATTACTAGTCTCACTGTCATGTCTGCTTATATGTACGGTCTTTTTCTGATGGCAATCTGCAGTTTTTTTGTAGGTTCAAATAATTTTTCTGTAACTTAAATGTCAGGATTGGTAGTGACTCAAATGATCTTTTAGTATAAGTTTTTAGAGAATTAGTGTATTCCTTTGGACAAGTCTTTCATAGATATGTTTATTGATCTAAATGAAAAAAGTCTGGCCAAACATAGAAGTAAGCATTCCCATTGATGAGAAACAACACCCAACACCCACAACTTAAAGGAGTACATGTTTAGCTTGGTTCATGTGTTTTGGACATTCAGTTTATAGGCAACTACCTTCAAGCCATAAACACTAGGGTGGAAGAGTATGGTGGAGCAAAGGTGCTTAGGTCATGGTAATCAGAAGCAGAACAAGGAAATAGTGCTAAAGAGGAATGGGTAAAGGACCAGACATAGACCCAAAGGTCACACCTCCATGACCCACTTGTGCACACCCCAAAGTATGCTCCACCAATTCTCTTGATGGCTCCCAACCTAATCAAGTTAGCACAATAAAGCTTAACTGCCACATAAAACTTAGTTTCTTTAGATCACAGTTTTACTAAATAGTAAAAAAAAATGGCAATAACTATCAGGAAAATATTACTTATTTTTGTCTATGTTATATTATGCATTGTAGATAGACCTTTTTTTCCTGTGGTCCAATCAAAAGGTACATGTTTTCCCCTTATAGGGCTCCACATAGCTTGTGTGAAGGCTATCAGTACTTAAAATTATTCAGGGGAGGGTGAGGGACTGACCATGAATGCATCAAGATTTTTCTAGCTGGATTTCAGCAGTTCTATGAAAAAAATCTTTTCAATCTTGGATATCTTGAAGGAGAAATTAGTCCTCTTATCTCCTCTGAATGAATGCCATTGCGTTAAAATAATTTTATTCACCTTCTGGTCTAGCATATATAGGTCTTACCTTCTTGATACCTTTGTTGGGAGACAAGAAACATGTGTAACAGAAAATAGAAGACGCCAGTCAGGAAGTTTTCCATATGCATTTAGCATAGATTTCTTATTGGATAAAAAAATCTAAACCCGTGTTTGCATTGAAAGTCTGCGCAGACCTGCATCTCAGCGCGACTCTTTGGGACTGGTAAGCACGCCCTTCATCCGCAGGGAACTGCCTGGAGATCAGCATCTGGGCCAGGTCTGTTTGGGCCCGTAGCCCCGCCCTTCATGCCCAGGAAG
>PVJX010016721.1:0-39892 GCA_004027295.1 Dolichotis patagonum | reverse complement strand
GGTAGTGCTTTCTAAACCTGGAAGCTGTGAACATTTTGTTGTGGAAGCTGTACATCATAGGTTGTTTAAAAACAGTCTTGGCCTATACCTGAGTCACTGTTATCTCCTATCTCCTTGTGACAGCTAAAATATTTACCGACATTACAAAATATGCCTTTGGGAGGGAGAACAAACCCTCCCTAGTTAAGAATCATGTATGCTCATTAATGATCAGAAAACACACTTTGAAAAGCCCCATAGCAACTTCCCTTACCCATGCTGCTGGAATTTTCTGCCAGGTTCTTTGTATCTCTGGAATTCTTGAAGGTTAATTTAAGTTTACAGCTTCCCAGATAGGGAAGCATATAAGGTAGGGGAGCTCTTAATACATATTTGAGATGTCCTTATTATTTATCAAGGAGTATTTAGCTTTATTTTAAGACTGATCAATAAGAATTATTTCCTTAGATAGAGAAAAATAAACTGAGACCACTCGCTATCATTTCATAATCAAATCATTCTTTTATAGTGACCCCAGAAGGCTGATAGGAGAAATGGAGACTGACTTATACTTTTGAAATCTTTCCTATCACACTTTTTTTTCTGAAACCCATAAATTTAGCCATGTAATCTCATTTTTTCTACAATTAAAAGAAAGAAGAATGGTCTGTTCTCTCATTCATATTACATGCATAATCTTTTTATTTTCTGGAAAAAAGTTTTATAGACAGGGGATTATTTAGTTCTACTTACAATTAAATTTTATGGGGCTTTTATGAATAGGAAATATGTTCATTATAAAGGGTTCCAAAGTCATATGTAGGTTTAAAAAATAGAAATAAGTCAACATTTCCTTACAAACTACTTCTCTTTTGTTACAGACAGCTGAGCTACTTAGAAATATTGCAGGCATTCAAACAGGGTTAGGCTCTACAGGAAGCCGGCACAGAGGACCAAATGTCTTTTGACCTTGGAGAAGACACACACCTCCTGCTGTGGGCCAGATTCCAAGACAGAAGGCAAAATAAATGCAACCACACCCTAAGTATAAACATTAGGGACCAGGTATGGATCACCTTGAGAAGCCAGGAGTCACCATCCCAAACCCCTATGGGAAGAGTCACTGCTCACTTATATGTGAGTTGCTTCCCCATTTGTCCCTGATATAGTCAATTTTACCTAAACAATTAAACTTATTGGTTGACCATAGTTCTGTCCCACCTCATACCCATCTGCCTTGTGGGTTCCCAGTTATCCTCATTTTTTATCCAATTCACCTCATGGTTTTACTCTATAAAATTCCTAGGAAATACAAAATCTTTGGCAAACCATTCGAGACCCCTTCTGTCTCTCTCTCAGACAGAAGCTTTTTTTCTTTTTTTTTTTATAATTTTATTTAAAGAGAAAACAAAACAAAACAAAACAGAATAAAGGGTAGCAACAATACAGTATTCCAAGGAAAAAAGGAAAAGAACAACAACAAAAAAACCTAAAAAAATTATTGCTTGACAAACTACATACTGACTTCTTGGAAATAGTTGTTCAATTTGCAAAGTTAAAACATGTATAGTAGACATTCAAACAATGAGACTCTTAACAGTTCTGCTCCACAATCTGACAAAAACAGCAATATGGTCATCCATCTTACCCATGCAAATATACATGCAATTATATCAAAAGGGTAGAATTAAACACAATAAAACAGAACAAAGTGGATCACAAGAAAGCAATGTAAGAGACATAAATTTCAAAACTAGACAATCGGAGATATTCATTCTCTATCATATTGACTCTTGTTTTGGTCCAAATAGTTGTCCATATTGTCACATACAGGGAATTCACATGAAACAACCTTGTATGGAATTGATCTGAGCAGGATGAGGAGGGCATTTCAAGTCTTCGAGACCAGACATTAGGGAAGCCAAGAATGGCTGTCATAGTTTCTATGATTCTCCTCAAAACAGCTGTCCATACCTTAATGTGTGTTGAACTTAAACAAGGCAAAGCAAGGTAAGATCACTTTGAATGAAAAGTGATAGTTTTGCTGGACTTCACATCATGACATTATGGAATCAGCACTGGGTATTGTAATGTCTCTTTTTCTTAAAAGTTGTTACTCATTTCAACATGTGTTATATAGTTGGTTCTCGTAAACTGTTTATAAGCTCTGCACATGCATGAGTCTCTACACGTATATCTATCATTTCTATATTAGCAGGAAAAACAAAACAAAGCAAGATAAAACAAAACAATTCCTAGAAAAGCATGAGGCACAAAAGTCACATAAAACCACAATACAAGGTATTTTACAATGGTTACCATGGTGTCTCAGCAGTGTATAACAACATTAATAAAAACGAAGCATTGGAGATATTATAAGACTTCAAAAGCAAGTAATAATCAAACCAGAGTGGATATCTTAGTGAATCTTGTCATCTTCAGTGTAGTTGCCTATACACTTAGATTTGATGCTATCCATCATAACAGATTTAAATAAAATCAGTCAATACAAAGTAGCAATCTAACAAACCAGATTCAAATAAGATCAGTCATAATAAGACAGTATAAGTTATAAAGGGCTTCAGATTAAGTTGATAGGAAAATTAGGGGTGATTACCATAATATGGCCTCTTATTTTTGGGATAGCTGACCATTTCCTCAAGTCTAGCGTAAGTAGACAAACTGGAACAGCACGTAATCCATCCAAGCAGAGTGGTGAGAATAATGTAAATTTTAAATCTTGTTACCCCATTAACAGTATCCTCTGCCTTCATTTTTTAGACAATTCCTCCCATGGTATGCACTGCTTATTTTGGGTCCCACTGCCTCCCTATAAAGAGCATCTCAATGGACCCTATTTCCTGATCTACTCTGCCTGTGTTTCTCTCTGTTACTATTTCAAGGCCCTCTATACTAGAGATTATAGCCATCAGAGAAAAGAAACAGATCACCTATAAAGGAAAACCCATCAAAATCACGGCAGAGTTCTCAACACAGACCATCAGGTCAAGAAGAGCTTGGAGTAAAGTATTTCAAGTGCTGAAGGAGAACAATCTCTAGCCCAGATTGATGTATCCTGCAAAACTCTCTCGAGAAATTAATGGAGAAAAAAGATGCTTCTATGACAAAGAGGAGCTAAGAGAATTTGTGACCACCAGTCCAACACTACAAAAAATACTGAAGGACATTCTAGGGAGAGAGAACAAGAATATGAGCATTTCAGGAACAGTGGCAGAGAGGCCTCAGTGAACGAGACAGACAGTGGAGTGGAAAAGAAAAATAGATTATCAATGGCAGAAAAATAGAATAGCAGAAATGAGGCGGAGAAGAATGGCAGAAACTTTTTTTCTCACAATAAATATTTCTGTTCTCAATCTCCATTGTTCCTAAAATTCATTCTTCGATTTTAGAAAACAGGAACTCACGCTGGACTTAGAGTAGGTGGGGAATTTCATTCCCCTATGTCACTTTCAAAGTACTTCCCATTTCCTCCTCAAAAATAATTATTGTTCACAGCTACTTGAGTCTCCTTCTATCAAAATATGGACTTACACCTTAAAAAAATTCTAACAAGTGAAAAAAGTTTTAAATTTTAAAGGAATAATAAATTTTTATTTATAGACCAAATTTTGAATTTGACTCACATTTGGCTATCAAATGCTTGCTGCTGGCATACATGAATCCTGAGTGCATCTATAATGACACATTATGAGTTAGAGTACTTATTATGAGAAGTTTTTCCTCCACCTTAATTCCTGTGTGCTTAGTTCCTTTTAGGCCTCATGCAGTTTCTTTTGTAGTTGTGCGCACTGACTGAGGTTCCCTACCACCCCGTTGACTTGCAGTCTGCACCCTGCAGTTGTTCCATGGAAGCTGCATGAGGAATTCAACCCTTTCCTCTGTTGTCACAAATTGGGTCACAGCACTTCTCCACTCTCTTTGCTGATAGGGACCTTGGTGGCCTCCAGACACACCCCTTGCAGCTTTGCTGGAGCATCCCATGTCCACTACAGGAGCGGGAAGATGCCAACTCTCCTTTGGCTTCTCAGACTCTACTTACAGTCACTCAACAGCTCTCCAGATTGGTCAGTCACTTGGGGACTTGTTTTTAAATAGACATTTCAGAACAGTACTATATATCTCAATGGCTGGGAGTAGGCATCACCTGTGTGTTTACTTGTCTTTCTCTTCAGGAAGAACCGAGGAATGTGGGCGCCGACTCACAACCCAGCTCCTTGTAGCTGCATCTTCCAAGTCCATTGGATATTCTGATACTTCCCTTACATTTGAAGTAAATACAATTTATTTTCACAATTAAATTTCCTAACTTCTTATATAAATGATCCCCTTTCCCTAACCTCCCTGTCAACCTCTTTGTGTTCTATCTGCTGTTTCCCTACCTAATATTGTTAGAAATATTGTACCAAGAAGAGGGCAAAGCACAGTAGCTTTGGACTCCCCTCTTCACTTCCTACATTCATTTGAGTCTCCTAGCTTTGCTAGATGTTTACTTATGTCAATGCTTAGGCTACTCGATCTAACTTTTCTTTCCTTTTTTCAATAGCTAGACATGTTTTGATGTGATTTTTCATACATACAGCCTCGGGATGTTTTTGTTTCTATGGTAGTCTAACCTGGAATTTTCTAAAGTTATTTATTATGCACCACTTTCAAATCATATCATTTTGCTGGAACAATAGCTTAGATTGTATGTTATAATAACTGCCTCTAACAAAAATGCATTCAGCCTACAAATTCATATTTTAAAATGACCTCTATTAAAGTAACAGGAAAATATTTAGATTAGATTATATTAGTTTAATTTGTTTTTCATTTGAATGGTATTAAATCAATGTGTTTACTCCCCTTATATGGATCCTTTGAGCTTTTCCCCTTCCAAAGTTTAGCCATGAGTTTTATAGTCCCAGGAACGGAGAGTGTGTCTACAACAAAGAGGCCATTATTCAGTTTTGTTTCAGGGCTGACATTTTTGAGCCAAAAAATAACAATGACCTCTACAACCTGTATACCATATCAAAATTCAGTCTTATCAGACAAGGTCATGGAACTTGACTGGAGACCCAAATGACTCATAGCATCGTGAAGGGATAGCAGAAAGCTCAATCCTTCTGCCTGGAGAACAGTGCAGAGGAAGGCAGTGCAAAAGGTCACTCACGTTCTGACTCCTGTCCTCTAAATTAATATCAGAGAGGGGGGAATCAGGTTAGCTTTGGCTGTGGAAAAACCTAACACAAAGGAAGAATTCCTGCCTCTCACCTATGTCAGGACGCTCAGAAAGGACGACTCAGCAAAAAATCAGCTTCCTCCTTCACACACTAACTTGGGGAAGAAGCATCACACAGTAAAGTGATTTTTCTGATTAGAAATAGAGGAGAATAGGAACCCTTGGTCTGTTTCTTTCTCTCTCTCAATTTTGAAGATTCTCAGAAATTCCTGCATGTTCTTCATCAGAATATGCTTCTTTCTAGCAATGTAAAAGCAGAAAATGCAAAAGCAGAGCCAGATTTCTGTGCCCTGTTGTAATAACTCTGACCAAGGGCTGCAGAGAAGAGCACTCCTCCGGGAATCTAAAGATATTAGGCCTCAGAGGTAAGCCTGTCATTGTCAGCACTGGGATGATTATCAGGGATGGCCCAGAAGAGAATGAGGAGGTCCCAATCACAAGTGGAGAGCCACATACCGTATTTGTCATAGCAGAAGCTGCAAATTCGGTTTTTAAAATGAAATTTGTTCCACTCTCATAATTTCACCATCACCAAGAGGATTACCATTATTTTTATGATTGTCGTACCACTTGGAGTTCTCTATCAGACCAGACTAAAGTAGGGGAAACACTCATGGCTGCCTGTCCACTCAATGTCTTTGCACACTTTTCTGACTCTATTACAGTTCACCAGCCTCACGCAGTGCTTACAAACACCACAGCAGCCCACCTGTCCAAACTGCATTCAGGTCTTCCCACCACCCTGCCCCTGGCCACATCTTAGACTTACGGTACACATCAATTTTATATGTTGCACAAAAATACACCATAGACTTAGTGACTTAAAACATGTACATTTACCATCTTATAGTTTCCTTAGGTCAGAAATCAAAGCATGATTTTCTGTGTCCTCTCAGTATGGTTCTTATAAAGTTGTAATTACAAATCCAGTCCCAAAACATTGTCAGCTAAAGGGTAATTGGGGAAAGATCCATCACCAAATTCCCATAAGATGTTGGCAGAATTCACTTTCTGAAGTGTGCTGGATCCATGGTTTCCTTATTTAAAGGCTATAAGAAGAGGAAATACTCTACATGGTTCAGGTAGCAACACAAAATCTGGTACAGTGCAGATGCTGCTTACCTTCTAAGGGAGTTACGTCCCAATCAGCCTACCACAAATAAGAAACACATTTATTGTTCCAGTAAGTCCCTCATAACACTGAAATATCATTGAGAGTAGCAGATTGCATAATATATAATCATGTATAGCTTAATCATGAAGTATATTTTGAGAAATACATCTTCAGGTGATTTTGTCACTGTGTAAACTCATAGTGTATATTTACATGAATACACACCTGAGATGGCTACAACCTCTCTAAGGAACATAATATTGTAAAAGCACAGTGGTGTACATGGTCAACTGTTGACTGAACCATCACTATGTTGCTCATGAGGTATAATATAATATTATATATTATATAATATATAAAACATAGGTGTACTCTATCATCATCTTTGTCACAAGAGGGACACCCCATTACCATTCCCAGAACTTATTAATTAGAAGCACTCACAAGTTTCTCATACACTTAAGAGAGGACTGGGGATTATGCAAGGTGTAAACAACAGGAGATACTGACCTCCTCACGGTCATTTAAAAAATTTCTGCAGGCTCATTCACAAATGATATAGACCAGGAAGGATGAATTAGGAAAAGATGATTGTGCAAAAGATGATTGTGCAAAAGATGATTGTGCACAGCTTAGAAATGGGTACAGGTCCTGGAAAGAAATTCTGAAATGCAGAACACCTGAAATATATTTTAGAAGGTAAGGTGAGTATATGCACTTCAGGCTGTCCAGTTCCCAGCTCAAGGAATTCTTCACCTCAGAGACAAAGGACAGCTAGAAAAAAGCCACAGTTGGACCCTTCAACTGTAGATAGGACCCAAGCCAGAAGTCTTTATTTCCTCAGTCTGAGAATGGTATTGTTCTCAACTTTGAATAGCTTACACCTGACATGCATGTGATATTACTGCCCCAAAATGGGATAAACCAGGAATTCTAGGACCCATCATCCTGAGGTGCATGTGATATTACTGCCCCAAATGGGATAAACAAGGAATTCTAGGACCCATCATTGAAGGGAATGAAAATGACTAAGAACAAAAAGGAACACACACACACACACACACACACACACACACACACATGCACGCACACATGCATGCATACACACACAAAAACATACACATAATGCAGACAGAGACAGAGACAGAGACAGGCAGGTAGATATCTAGTTTAGGCATCACGCTACTAATTAGTCTCAATATCACTGTTCTTGGAAGTTTTATAGATTGAGCTTATAGTTAAATTGATTTTTAATGCTCTCATGGAAAATAGAAAAATTCTTACTTGAACCTCATATGTTTTATACCTTTAACAGTTTTTACGTAAGAAAGTGATGTAAGAATGCCTTTATTTTGGTGGCTGTAACATAAGATTCTTCTACACATACGACCAAACAAAAACCAAGCTGGGCACATATTGGAAACCCTTTCCACAGTGCCAGTTATCATGGAACCTTGCAGGGGATCCACAGTCTCCTGCCAAGTGTTATGGTGTACAAAGAGATGAAAGAGCAAGAGACAAAATAGAGGTGCAGCAGGGATCTGGGATGACCAGTTCTTCTCGGGGAATAAAAGGCCATGACACACCCAGAACCTTGGTATTTATTCACTGCTTAGGAGTCAATGGGTGAAGGGCAGTGCGTTTTTCCAGGAATAGTAATGGCGACTACAGTGGGCTAGTAAGGAGAACAAAACTTTCTTGCAAGCACAAAGACAAGGGCAAAGACAAGACAGAGGGCAAAGAGGAAACTGTAGTTTCTGCAGGTACCTAGCATCTCCAGCAGGTCTTACCTTGCCCAGTAAGTGCCACAGCAGTCACTAGCCCCAGGGCTTCCAGCTGTGACCAGAAAACAGCAGGGAGTTTCCATGTTCTAATCTGGCCCAAAGGGCAAAACAAAGATAAGCTTAGAATATCCCCTAGACTCAGTTTATAATTCATGGTCCCTGACAGGCATGGTGGCACATGCCTGTAATTCCAGCATTCTAGAAGGCTGCTGCTGCAGGATTGCAAATTCGAGAACCAGTTTGAGCAATTTAGCAAAAGTCTATCTCAAAATTAGAAAAAAAAAATTAGAAAGGGCCAGGGACGTATTTCAGTGCAAAGATCCTGGATTCAATCTCCAGTACTGCCAAAGAATAAAAATGAATACAATAATAAAAATGATAGAGACTAAATTTTTAGAAGAATATCAAACATCTGAACCTAAGCCATCTCTTACTTGCAAGATAATTTCACTGACCTTATAAAGGAAAATGCTGTTTAGAGAATATTATCAAAAGCATAAGTGGACAGTCTGGGTGGCCCGGGTTAACACAAACTACCTTCAGAAAGCGATGGGTCCAATGAGCCTCTAGGACCAGAATCTGGCTGACCCCTGGCTTGTGCATGTAGAAGTTTTTTCTACTTGGATATTGCTCTTAAGGAAATTTCATCTTTGACCAATATACTTATTCTTGATTATGTAAGAAGCAGAATGTGAAGACCTCAGAAGTCTTCCTTCTCTGCTCACCCAGGAAAATCCATACCTGGTCTTCCATTTTTAGTAAGACAATGATAAAATGCACAGGAAACAGCTTGTGAGGGTTTAGCCAAGGCCAAGTGAGTTCCATGAGAAAACTAGCAACATTTACACTTATGTAACTTCTTTTCATATTGAAATTAGATGCATGGATACAAGGAGCAATTCTGGTATTTTAATTCAACATATTTCAGCCACTTACTGTTAACTCTTCATTAAAGGGTACATTAAGTGATAAGAAATGTAGGAGAAATAAACCCAAAATGTGTAATTGCTACTGTAAAAGAGAGAGGAAAAGAAAGTGCTGTAAAGGATATAATTTCATATATGTTTAAGTGTACAAGATGGATGACCATGTTACTGTTTTTACTAGACTGTGGAGCAGAACTGTTAACAGTCTCATTGTTTGAATGTGTACTTTGTATGTTTTAATTTTGTAACTTGAACAACTGTTTCCAAGATGACAGCATGTAATTTATCAAGTAATGATTTCTTAGTGTTTTTTTGTTCTTCTCTTTTTTTCCTTGAATTCTGTATTGTTGCTACCGTTTTTCCTGTTTTGTTTTTCTCTTTAAAATTTTTTTTAAAAAGAAGTGTATATTAATTTATATTTCTTGATGTTACAAGTTTTATTAAATTAGTAAAATTTCTATGTTACCTTCTAAAATTAGTAAAAGATAAGTAATAAATAGATAATCTAATATAGATTTATCATACTAATCTCTTTTATTTCTCCAAATGAGACAGTAAATATTCAAATACCCATCTCACTTCATCATATTATGACATACTACACAATATAGCACTAATCCCTTTATCTTCTCCAATTGAGATTTGTGTCAACAAATTCCATTTTTCCTTGTCTTGCATGATTATTTGAAAGTCAAGTCATGTAACTTTATGATCCTCATTTTAGAGAAACAAGATTAAAATAAAAAAGATAAGATGATTTCTCTAAAATCACATTACTAATAAGTGACAGGTGAAGATTTCTTTTTTTTTTTTTTTTGGTACCGGGGATCGAACTCACAATCTCGTGCTCGCCAGGCAGGTCCTTAAGCCACTGAGCTAAATCCCCAGCCCGAAGATTTCTAAATAAGCAAACTAAAAGATGTATCATTTTGAAAATACTTCTCAATGACTAAAACTATAGCCTGAAGGGCTATCCAGAAGAGTGAATTTAAACTGAGAAAATACCTTGTCAAGACTTCAAAAAATAAGCGTACAAAGTAACTAGCTGTCGCACTTTCTTCTGTTCATGATAATATCTACTTTCACTGGGAATAGTATTTTATTTTAAACTTATACAAGAACTTAATTAGTTAAATAAGTTATATATAAAACAAGAATCTGTCCTTGTGTCACAGAAGCTAAACGCTGAAGAAGAACCCATCTCCACTGTCCTTCCTCAAAGGGATACACATTCCAGGGTAGTGAGATACACAAATGGAACCAGGGATTCACCAGTCTTTTATGTCATAAATCGTTTACCCCATATAGTAAGTTCCCATATAAAATATTTCATGAAAAACTTTAAATTCTAATAGCAAAAAATGTCGTTGCCATAACTAAGATACAGCGTTAGGTTCAGTCCTCCTATTCAGTACAAGTTAAGTGTAAGACTAGTTGAATTTTATCAATTAGAAATGCAACATAGTTAAGAAAAAAAACAAAAACAAGAAAACTTTCCACTTCAAAGACCCTTGAGAGAGTGTAACATTCTTCTTTGAGTAGGATGAGTCTTAACGTCACAAAACATGTTCACAATGTAAGAATCATCAGTGAATCCACACTTGCTCCCTCATTTTATTACATAGGTATAGTTATGAGTCAAATGGGAAGCTGTAGCTTACATTTTAGTGGCTAAATATGTTTATTCAGTTTGAATCATCATCTCAAACTAGTATTCCTGGATTTATTGTCTTCAAAAACCAATTCTGTTGCTACAACCTTTATAGCCGATCAGACTTCAAAATAACAAAAAGTCAGAACATGAAAGCAATGAAAGCAGGAGGTGATCTACTTAAAATTAAGTGATCTACTTATTTATTGCTTAAGAGTTTTTAAAAAATTCTACCCATGGACTAAATGTGCTTTGCATTAACTTTCACTATATAACATTTTACTCCCCCAAACTTAGTAATTTAAAACCATACCCATTTATAAAGACTGGAAATGTAGCTCTCTCAAAAAGCACTTGTCTAACATTTGCAAAGCCCTGAACTCAATCCTTAACTTTGAACATAAGCAAACCAAACAAAAACAATATACATTTATGACTTCACAGTTTCTGCAAGTCAGGAATCCAGGTGTGACTTGCCTGCATCCTCTGGTTCTAGCATCTCCCAGGACTGTGATCAGCTCACGGCTCCTCTGGTAGTCGAGGTTCACTGGCAGGATTCAGTTAGTTATGAACTCTTGAAGTGAGGCCTGAGCTTCTTTCAAATTGTTGGCTGGAGACTATCTTAGTTCTTGTCACTTGAATTTCCCTATTTTATAATCATACAATGTACTAGGAAGTTAAAAAGAGAGGTAAAAAAAATACCAGCTTTAGAGAATGCTAGCTAAATTGAGTCAAAGTATTTTATCACCTAATCAGGAATGTGGTGTTCATCATTCAGCTTTGCTCAAGCAAATCACTAGGTCCAACCCCCATGCCTGGTGAGGGAAATACACAAGAAAATGAACACTACCAAGAATGTGGGGAGTATTTTGGGCCATTTAAGAAGGTTTCATATCCCAGGAAAGATATTTATAACTTTCAGGAAAATAGAAATAGATTTTATTGTTTATTATTTACCTCTTCTTTTAAACTTGATTTTAGACCATAAGCAGATTTATCATGTCAGTCTCCACTAACAAAAATGGATGGTAAATGTTTCCTCACTTTGAGCAAATAGGTATGATTTGTTGCACTGAAAGCAAAAAGAGAAGAATTATTAAGAGAAAAGGAGCAGTTTTCCAATCTTTCATTTCCCAAAGGAAATGATTCTGAAATTCTATATTTAAGATCAAAGCAACTATAAGAGTTAAGACTTTTTTCTTAATGTTACCTAGGATTTCTGGCTTAGTTTCATGTATCCCACAATTGTAACTTCAGGATAAACATTAGCATATTACAAATATGCACTGAGAAAAATTAAAGATACTTTGTTTTCGCTTAGCTTCATCAAAGATTGATTTCTTGATTTATGAAAAAAATAGAGCTTAATTATGGGCTCTATAATTTTTTGAGCTCTTATTGTTATCTATTCTTATTTCTCTGGATTTTTTCTGAGTATAAAATTGAGACAAAAAATTTACATGGATATCATGATCTTTCTTAAGATCCTTGACAGTGTAACTTCCATGTTAATTTCCAATTATTTTTAGAATTTTGACAACTCACTATTTTTGTCTGCTTCTCTGTTTTATGTTACCACAACCCCACATATAGATTACTGTCATTAAATTCTGATTTTTCTTCCTGATTCTACATGTAGACTCTTCCTTTACAAAATATGCTCAGTATAGCAGCCAAGATCATGTAAGCCAATTTACATCTCCCTTCTGCCAAAATCCACCTCTGCTTTATATCTCACTGTGGTCCTTACAAAGGCCTACAGTTGGGATTATCACTGATCTCTAACCTCTTCTCCTTACCATTTTTGCTCCTTGATCACTATATTTGATATATAATTTTTTCAGGCTTTCAATGTGTGATCATGAAAGGAAAGATCTCTTAAAAATAACAAGGAAACAGCAGTAATAATACAAAGGTTAGAAGATGACAAGAGGATCTATAACCTAAGAATAAAAAATGTGAATGAAGAAGCAGGAGTCAAAACAAAGGAATTACAAAGGCTACTCATAGAAATAATTTATAAAAACTTCCCAAGCATAGGAAAAGGAAATGATATTCAGATGTATGAGGCATACAGAACTCCAGCCACCTAAAACCAAAACAGAGCTACACCCAGACATATAAAAATCAAGATCCCAGAAATTCAATATAAAAGTCCCATTTTTTCCTCTTAAAAAATAATTAAATCATATTCATCTTATTTTACATTTAGAACAAATAAGAATATGCATTACTCTATTTACAAAACAGTCATACTTGTTCTGCTATTTTCTTGTTTTTGAGAGAGTGTACAAAATGAATAGAGTTTGCACATGGACTCCCATATCTACATTGAACATGAATTACATAACATGCCTTCCTAGAATAACCTGCACCTAACACATAGCAATAAGAATCTACTGCTTGGTATTTTGATTTTTAGCTGTATAATTGTTCTCCTGTTTACTATTACAGTGAAGATTTGACTAGGTTTATGCAATAATTATCATATAGCTGTTTAAATTATTGTGTCTTACATTATATTCCCCTATATTTTACTACTTGCAACATATATATGTCTTCTAGTCCACAGGCTGAGAAAGAATTTTTTCCTCTTTTCATTAATCTTCATTCCTGTATCAGATTTTCTGTCAACAAGTGAAAGGGAAGATTTCAACATACTACTTAGTTTTTCAGCGTCTCACGCTGCATCAAATTTTACTTTCTCTATTTGACCCAAGTTTCCACTCTGCCTTTCCCTGGTGCTTTGGTAGGTACCTTCAAGAATGGCTAGGTAAAACCTATCAAGGGGAAATGTAATCAAAATAGATGTAACAAGTAAATTACTCTAACTTGGTTATAGAAATCTACTTAAAAACAGAAGTTATATAAGTTACTTTAGCAATCTTCAATTAGTGAGAAATTATAACATCACGTGTCTTCTGCAAATGCTATTTCTAAGCTTAGATTTTACTACCTGCAGCATACTGAGTTACCAGTAATAAAATATAATGCAGTTATATTCTACCAGCACATAACAGCCTGATGTGCTGGATTTGCATGTTAGGAAAGTTAAAAATCTAGAGTAAATTGGCTCATAGAGAAAAGGTTTTAGCACAGAAAGGATGTTTCAGAACCTTGTATTAGCAGTGAGGAAGTATTTGTAGTATTTAGGGGAAGGAATATATAATATAAAACAGGTGCCTACATGCAGAGGATTTAGAAATTTAATATTGCTTGAAAAGTAAAAATAAATGAAATGTATAAAAGAAGCAGTTTTAGTTTTGATAAAACAGACTTTTTTTTAAACAATATGAGCCACTGCAAAGTAGAAGCTGCGTAACAAGGAAATGAGCTCCACATTGCAAAACATGTTCGAGCAGAACTCCAGATGTTCAAACATTAAATGAGGGCTGAGGTTGATGATATTTAGTTTGTCTCCATTCCTATACTCCCATGGTTTTACCAGAAAGAAGGACTGACAAAATTCAGTAGATGAAAAAGTGGAGGTACATCTTAGTGATGCTATTGATTTAATATGATAAAGAAATTCCCCTTAATGCAATTTACATCCCCCTTAGTGTCAGAGGTGAAGCAAAGTCAAAAAGCAAATAAAACGTAGAAACTTGATGAAAACACATAGTGAAATATATAGGCACCAGCAGTATTTTTAATTTAAGGGAAAGAAAAAAAAAAAATAAATCAAGCAGCTCCGAGAAAGCAGGACTCAAATCTCCAAATAATAAGATCAAGCTGAGCGAAGTCCTGGCTTCTTTAACAGTGCATAAGTACAGGAGAGACGTTGTTGTTCTCTGTGACCTTCGTACAATACAGACAAAGAAAAGGCAAGAACAGCCTGTATCCTGGTATAAATCAGCGCTCAGTGTGTTGTGCTGTCTAGAAAGACGGAACTGAAGGAGGGAGAGTATTAAAGGAAAAAGTCATTAGGCTCATATGAGAAAAGTTCCAGCTGTGTGTCCCTTAAGATGGTATCAATGAGCTGACTGTGAAATGTTTCAAGCCAGCTGGATTTAAAATGGTGATATTTTAGGAGCATGTCGCACCTTGAAAGTTTTAATGAGAAAAACAAGGGCAGCTAAACAGTCTCTTGGCATTGCCAGGTATTTCCAGAATGTTCTTTTCCAGCTATAGGTACGTGCTCAGGTTCTGTGCTTTTAAGTTTACGTTGCCATTGGCGTGCCAGAGTCATTGCTCACTAATTGAAAAAAAAAGAAACAAACAAAACTTCAATTTTTCAATAGTGTATAATAATTGGCTCTTACTTTTCCTTTGGTATTAAACCTCAATAAGAGGAGCAAAGAAACTTATTGTCTGTTAAAGCCAGAGATACTTTTAGTATGTTTTAAAAGTTGTGTCATTGGGAAGGTTTAAAACGGATATTTGTAATCATGGTGAGAGAAACTTATCACCAAGTATAAATTACAGGCCCTTAAGTAAAATCTGTTCTGGATCAGAGCTCCCTTCGCTTTGCCTGCGTAATTTACCAATGCATTTAGTTATGATAAGACAGAACCAACTAGTGCTACTTTCTTTTTTCTTTAGTCATAAAAATATTTTACTTCTTCTTTTTCCATTTTACATGTTAGATTTAAATAATTTTTTAATCTACACTACTTATTGCTGCTGGACATTGTGAAAAAAAGGGATGAATAAAAGTAGTATCCTTATTTTCAAAGCAGAGGAAACACGAAATTCATTTGAAGTTTCTGTATCCGAGAAAAGTTCTTTGAAGTTTACGCTCACTTTAAATGAAAAGATAATGATCATAGGAGAAAACAGTTCTGGAATTGGGGCTAATCACATTTGTGAGGCTGAGTCCCTGATTCTTTCTAGAGAAAAACATTTCCCAGTTACCAGTCAATATGAATTGTTATGTTAATGGGGTAATAAACAGAAAATACTGCTACAACAAAAGTTATTCATGCACAATGTATGTCTTCATGCTGTATGTTAAATATTGCATTGTATTTGTCAAATTATGAGATGATGGGAGTCTGAACATTAACAAGGGCAAAAATTGAAAGGATATATAGGGTAATTAGAATTTCTTTTAGAGTGTCTTTCAAATTTACCCTGTTGTCTCTTTTATTGAATGCAAGTAACAGGTTATAAGGCCATGGAGTTGAGGTTAGTATTTTCCAGTTGAAGATAATTTTTGTTTCTAATACAGTATTCATTCAAATAAAAGAAATTGTTAAATTATATTTATGGCCCTCATTAATGGTTTCCATATGAGATTTAGAAAGAAGGAATGTTTGGTGAGTAAAGTGTAGGCAAGGAAGAATGGTAAAGGTGAGGAAAGTGTAGACTATAATTGGTTCAAATGATCATATTTATCTCTTTGCATCTTGAATTGAGGAAGAAATTCATTAAGAGTATATTACAAACTTTCTTCTCCTTTAACCTTTTTAATTGTTTAACAGTGTTATTTACTTTTTTCCTTCTTTTAACTTGAATAGAAAACTTTTTAAAAATTTTGAACTACAGTAACACTAAATGAGAAGAAAGGCCTTAATACAGAACCTCAGTCATAAAACCATTAGCAAATCTTTCACTCTGGTAATGTTTTATAAAAACCAATTTCATAAACTCTTTTTCTCACTTGCTGCCAATTTACTATCAAATCGTAAATCAGAACCAACCCCCATCCTCAATCTCATTAAAAGAACAGTTTTAATCTCTTCCCCCTAGGTTCCTTATCACCAAGAAAAACGTATTCAGCAACAGAGATCATAGTGGAGCTGTCTGGGTTTACAAAATTTCATTAGTTTCATAAAATTTGTCACAGCACATTTACAGATAGGTAATGAATTATCACAGACTACTACACCTGTCAAAACAGATGATTTGGGCTCTTTTGAGGATTGGACGAAGTAACCTCATTATCCCTTCAGTGCCAACTTTCCTGAGATTCTGTGATGATCATGACATGAAGCCTGAGGCTTTCAATTCTTGGGAAAGAATAAAGCATTATAAACAAGGAGATGGCAGGTAGACCACTCGCACTCTGGGTACTGTGAACTTACAGGTGAGCCCAGAGGTAACTGGACTTAGTAGAAATATAGCTTTTGTCTGTCAAAAAGTTTTCTTTTTGTGGATGTTTTCTAAGGCCAATAATAAGGCACAACCAAATGAAAAAGGACCCCCCGCATTTCCCACTTTTTTAAATGCTTTCAATTAACATGTATTAAGAACCTCTGTATTTGGCATTGTGTTAGGTCTTAAAATCTTGCTGCACTCAGTGGAAAAAGGATCATTTTCTGCTCTCAAGCTTCTATAACCAAATGTTTTATTTCAGTTCAGTAAATATATGCTGTTAAATTGGAATTTGAAGAGGGAAAAATAAGCAGAAGAGTGGACAGCAACTGACATGTAGAGGTCCACTGAGAAACTCTGGAGATGTAGCATTTGGGTTGACAATTGAAAGAAAAGAATTTGGTCAGAAGTATATCCTGGCTGAATGAGGGTCAGTAAGCATGAAAGCATGGGTGCTGAGAAATCTATGGAACAAATATAAGGGGGACTTCAAGAAAGACCACACTGTGTGCTCCTGAGCAGAAGGCAGATCTTAAAAATGAAGAACTTTATAGATTAAACCAAGACATTTGAATTTTATCCTATCGACTAACCGGAAGTAGTATCTTAGGCACCAAAAAGAATGTTAATTTATTCCTTCAAAGAGTCATTGTCAGTGTTGACAATATAATTTAAAGTGGTAATAGAGAGGAAAAAAGAGAGAAGTTCAAATTGGATGGTGGGATCTGCAGGATAGAGATGAAAGAGTAAACCACAACATTGGAAAAGGAAGAAAAAGCTGATCCCATAGCAGACGATGCCTGTAACAAGGAATGCATAAGAATATGGTGTGTAGGCTTTGATTAATTGCTAGATATTTAGATAAAGAGTAAACACTGGGTAAATGCAGTTTTATTCTCTAAAACAGACAGAACAAGAAAAGAAGCACAATGGAAAATTGGAGTTTTTCACATTGGTTCTGCTCTGTCTGTAAAGCAAGCATATTCCAGAGAAGACATCACGAGGTGGCACAGTTTTGCCAAGAGCAGAGAACATGCTTGAGGAGAGATGAACTCCTCCTGCTCTAACAAAATGTTGAAACTTAAAGAAATTTTTACCCACAGATCTCTATTTTCTTTATCTATAAAAGGGAATAATATCATTTCAGAAACATGTTTCATTCCAAACAATGCACTCATAATGCAATTTCATCCTATTGGAAGATGGTAAGACTATCTTATTTGATAAAGACATCAATTTCTTGCCAGTCCATCTCAAAGTATCCCATGACACGAGGAGGATGAAGGCAGTTATTTACAGCTCAGAAATACTTGTACCTGTTCAGCTACTCTGTATGATGAACTATGTCTAGTCAAGAACTATGACTACATTTCTGAAATTTCAGAACATGATGGATATTTATGAGCATGCTCATTGCCTTCATGTTACTTTTCTACAACTATTTTGGAGTTTTTGGCAAGTATCTTGTTGATAATATTATCTACTTCCTCCCAATAAGTTAAATTATCAATAAATGAGCATTTTAATGGCAGTTCTAAAAAATGACACAGTGTGGAACCCCGTTATCCTTAGAGGTGAAGATGATGGAAAGTCACATTATTAGGTGAAAAAATTTTGCACTGTCCCTCAAACTTGGCTCTCAGCATTGATTCAATGCATATTCTCTTCAATGTGGCAGGCACTGTTTTAAGCAATAGTTACATAAAAACATGTTTGATATTGTAAAAGTGAATAGTTACAAATAGAAGTGCATACTCAATATGAAACAAACTACTTTTAAGTAGAGGCAAATATGAAGCACATAAAGCCATGAAAGAGATAGACGTAATGTCTGAAAATAGGAGGTTTATGTGTCAGCTTTGGATAACTGGTTAGGGAACATGTTCATGAGGAGATGCCAGTTAAATGGAAACTAAATGATGAGACACAGAAAACCAAGGATTCAGGGTTCTAAGGTAAAGAAAAAGATGACCCATGGCAGGAGGCCATCTATCTGTTTTCAAATAACAGAAGGAAGGTCAGTGTATCCAGAGCTTAAATGATATAGGGGCAGTCAGATTAGTAAAGAAAACAGAAGCAACGACACAATGTGAAAAACCTTGGGAACAGTTTGATTTTATGTTAGCTGAAATAAACAAATCCCAAGGAATATTGAAGTAAAGAAAAAAGGAGAATTATAATATGATACAGATCTTAAGGAGGTCTTCTTGGATTGTCTGGGAGGAAGAGTAAGACAGGGTAAAATTGAGGGTGACACCGTTCAGTTATTTATAAGGATAACCTCCTGCCAAGAAGCCCTCCTGAGTGGAGCTGGCAGGCCACCAATGAGAGCTGGTTAGAAAACTATGGCTAAGCATTAATCAAAGAAACATGCAATTTAATAAGAGGGATTCTTTCTGCTGGAAACTATCACTAAATCATCGCTTAGCATCAGAGAACATCCATAAAGAGTTCCATCTTTTTATCTTAAAGAGTTTATTTACCCAGATTCAGCTGTACATTTGATGTATTTTTTTTTGAAAAGCTGTACTTCAGAAATAGTGACAAAAGCCTCTTTCTCTATCTTCCCAAGTATTTATGTATAGAATGTAATGCATTGTGACTTGCTCAAAGCATTCAACTCTTAAAAGTAAATTACATTTAACATTTTTATTTTAGACCTAAAAAGCTAAATAAAACCATATTTTATATTGAAAAAAAAAGACTATAAGAAGCTTAGTTAAATCACATCAGCACTGTAACTCCAACTCACTTGTAAGTTGGAGGGAACTGTTTAACTGCATAATTGCTGGTTAAAGTTTACTACTGACAATTTAGGAGGAGAATGGAGAATGAAATACATTTGAATGCAAAGCAATTAAAGAATCATAGAAATCATACAAATGTCAGAAGTTACTTTAAAATCCTAATGAGGATTATGTTGGAAGTAACTAAGTGCTTAAGTTTTATTATATTCATAACACTTTGATTATAAAAGCAAAGCTGTGTAAATTACTAAGTAGAATTTAAAAAGTGTGACTTGTTGGGGTTTACACTTTTTAAAAACTCTAAGTACTTAATTTGCAAGATATATTCTAGTCTTTACAATAAATTCAGCAGTGTGATTATAAAATAGGACACTTACTTTTCTAAGAATACCTCATAGCCACTTTAACATTCACAGAATTATTTTTTCTCTGATGTCTCTGCAAGTCACTGAATATTTAGATTATTGTTTCTTGATCAATTTACTTTTCCACTTAGATGATTGGTAAGTGTACTCAAAATCTAAACATCTGTACCATAATGTATTATTCCTGGCTCCTCTGCACCAGTAAGCTGATTAAGTCTAAGTCTTCAATAAATGGGATCAGGGCCTTGCCAAATGATCACAGTGTTACTGGGCTTCCTGAATCCTCCTCTGACTCCTCTATTTTCTTCTCTCCCCTATTCACCAGGTCAATCTGTTGACTTTTCATATCTACCATTAGAATCGTAGCATAAGCTATTCTCATTTCTTGAATAAGTTTCTATAACCACATGATAGAATCTTTCTTTTTTGTCAATTTTATTCACTTGGGCCACAAAATTATCTTTTTCATAAAAACATTGGAAATTAAAACCATGGGTGGCTTTTCATTTCAGTTATAATAATCACTCAATTATTTGTCCTGGACCACATTACCTGCCTGTCTAACACAGACATTTTTGGCAAGTTGCATTCACAATGTTCCATCTTCTAACACAAAATGCATGTTCTTGTTGATGGTCCTTGTACTAGTGACTGACTGCATTTCTTTCAGCCTATTTTTTCTGGCATTTTTCATATCATTATATTTCACTTTAAATATGGTTTCTTAAAGGACTTTGTGCTACTCCTTATGTGTTGTGAATATCCAGGCATACTGTGTCATCATTTCTAGACAGCACTGGCCACCATCCTTATTCTTATAGGACACACAAATGCTAAGATAACAATCACTGTATCTGCTGTACAACTGTATACTCAGTTTTTGATTGGTACTCACTATATAGCAAACTCCATGTATACAAGATATATATAAGTGCTTGCATATGCACATTTGTATGTGTGTGTATCTCAATTTATATACCTGATTGAATGAATGAATGAATGGATAGTTTCTCCTGGTTATAGCTAATGAGATCCAAATACCACTTTTGATTTATTTCACTTTACTACATTTATGACTGTCAATTAAATAATTCAAAATATATTTATGCTAATTTTAATAAAATTAGTATTTTTTGAAAATCATATACAAAAGTTATATAGCCTTGTTAAGATAGCTTAGTTTTTAAAATTTATAGACTATTTATATTGATATTTACTTCCATAAATGCAGAAACAAAAGCATTGCCCATAGAACGATTATTCCACTCTGCATTCTATGGGTAATTCCTTGTTTGACTTTGTTATATGTCAAACTTTTAAATATAATGTTTAAATTTTTATTAGTATGTGTTTCCAGTGTATAATAATTATATGCATCATGAGATGATAAATATAGAATACATCTTAATTATTATTACTTTTATTTCTCCTTTCTCTCTCCTGCCATCTCTCAGTTTCTTACACATTTGCAAAAGATTTAGGTCCTTGGTTTTGTACTTTGGCCTTCTCACTAGAGAAACCATGTGATATTTATTATTATATTTGTGAATTTTTTCACTTAGCTTTTGATCTCAGAGTGCATGCATTCTTCTTTTTTTTACTTTGAATTTTCCAACACCGTGATACAATTTCCTAATTAAATTGACCACTGTGTAAATAGCCTTAAATTCATTTTAATATAAGCCCAATCAAAATACCAACAGTACACTTCACATTAGTAGAAAAAATGGATAAAATTGATATAGAACTAGAAATGACCCAGAAAAACAAAAGCAATCCTGAACAATAAGAGAAAAGCAGGACACATCACAATCCCAGATTGTAAGCTACATTAAAAAATCACATTGATAAAAACAGCATGCTACAGACACAAAAACAGACATGAGGATCAGGGAACAGAATAGAAGATTCTGAAACAGTCCCAGGCATGTTGAGGCACTAAAACATACACTGGAGGAAAGACAGCCTCTTCAACAAATGGTCCCGGGAAAAGTGGTAACACACGTGCTAAAGATTGCATCTGAACCCACATCTATCACCATGTAGTAAAATAAAATTAAAATGGGCCAATGAACTAAACATTAATATAGAAACACAACCTGCTCTAAGATAAAAAGGTAAAACTCTTGAAGACATAGACATAAAGACATTTTGAACAGAACACCAATCACAAAAAAAATGACATCAATAACCGACAAAAGAATCTATATTAAATCAAAAAACTTCTCCATGCAAAGGAAATGACCAATAGAGTAAAGAGACAACTTACAGAAAAGAAAAAGTATTTTGCTACCTAATGCTTGGAGAGAGGACTAACATCTGAATATATAATGACCTTCATGATATTTGACCTTCAAAATAAAAGGCCTAATCAAAAATGAGCAATTCAAATGAATAAACACTTCTATGAAGATGCACAACTTGCCAATAAAATTTGAAGACTTATTTAACATCACTGAACATTAGAGAGATGCAAACTGAAACAACAATACTAAGCTGTTTTACTTTACTCCCAAAAAAGGGCTGTTATCGATGAATTAAATAATAGCAAATGTTGACAAGGCTGTGAGGGAAAAGAAATACTTCTATGTTGGGAGTATAAACTAGTAAAAGCACTATGAAAATCAGCATGGAGATTGCTCAAAAAATTAAAACAAGAAATTCCCAACTATTCTGTGTCTTCATATTCCAAAAAGAATTAAAAACATTCTATCAGAGTGATACTTACATTCTCTATGTTTATAGCAACATTATTCTTAATACCTAAATCCTCAGAAAGGCATATATGCTCATAAGAAGATGACTGCATACAGAAAATGTGGTGTGTATAGACTACTCTGCCATGAGGAAGAATAAATTTGAGTCATTTCAGGAAATAAATATATGGGCATTGAGATCACAATAGTACATGAAATAAATCACACACACAGGTTAACTATCACATGGTTTATGAGAAACCAAAATAGATATCGTTTAAAGAGCAAAATGAGAGAAACAATAGGAATGAGGGAGATGTATTTTTTGCATGTGGGAAAAGAATTTAGAGGTGGAATGGGGAGAAAAGGGGGAAAAGGAAGCAAAAGGAATTAAAATATTACATGAATATATCAAATCGCCACGAAGAATGTAATTGCTGTGTACTACAAACATGTAATAAAAGAAAAAAATTAAAGATTTCCATTTCGAAACACTCTATTTTCTAATTGTTTGTTCAGTCATTCAAATGAAACTTAAAATGGAAGATTTGAAAGTGTGTAAGAAATCTAACCTAATAGAGTGTAAGCACCCCCTTCACTAAAGCTTCCAAACATTTCAGGGTAAACATTTGCCTGTATTGCAAGGGGAAAATAAAAGCCCAAACACTGAAGTTTGCTTAATGGGCTATATGTTATGCGAGACTCAACAGGAACTTAATGATCACAGCAATTTATCCCATTTCCTGTCCCTCTGTTCAGTCACCACTTCAGCATCAATGCTATGTACATTTAGAGACACAGAAAGAATATCTATTTTTACTTTCCTTTTTACCTGCCTTATTTGTATAGTATGCTTTACCTTTAGTCTTGCACTTTCATTTTACCAAGTTAACAGATAAAAATGGTTTCTTGGATTAAAAAAGTAGGTCAAGGAGGCAAAATTGGAGCACACATAAGACACATGAAGTTTTATATCAGGCAAGGGATTTATAAATATATATTGTTTTCCACCTAACAAATTCATTTGTCAGCAAGGGGAACTGTTTTCAGGGAGGATTATTTTCGCTGCATATGTGTGAGATGTGCATAATGTGCGTTTAAATCAAGGTTATATATTGTCTAGAGGCAATTATTCTCTTCTTTATTTGTCAAATGTAAAAAGCCAATTATAAGCAGTTTTGAACAGTTATTTCACTGCTACATGCACTCCTTTGACAAAGGATAATGATTTATTTTACAAAGTGGCTGCAGGGTTACTTTATAGAATGTATAGTGTAACAAGGAGAAATAATTAATAAAACAGGTACACAGGAGAGAGAAAAGATGCAAGCATAGGACCTGAAATAAATCAACTCACTTAAAGATTGATATATATATAGTTTAAATTCTTCATAATCACTTTAGATCTACTTAATAGCATCTGAGTGCAGTATAAACCCCAAATGAAATTTTTAATTTTGACCTCTCCTTTCTATCCCATGAGACTAAGTTCTATAAACAGAGACAGGTGTTACTGCACTATTTTTTAAAGATGCTAATGAGCAGTTAGCATTAAAAATGTACGAGCCAGAAAATGAGAGAGAAAAGTTGACATAATGAACTCCACCACAAGTGGAAATGATGAGAAAGAGTCATGCCCAGTGTCAGCGCATCACACTGTGAACGTGTAGGGACATTCCAAGGGGGAAGTAGTTTGCAAATGCCTGTTTCAGCCAGGGAATTCAAATCCAGGTACTTGTGGAAGTTAAAATACATTAAGTAATCTTTATGCTGATGCTTCACTCAATTGTTTTAAATTTCTGTTATCAGTTGTACTTTATTTGTTGAGATTTTGATGATTGAAAAATTTAAAAATTAGTAACTTTTAAATGACTTTGTAATAATCCTTTTCATGTTTGTTTTATATTGCCTGGAACAGCTTTGCTTTAGCCAACAGGGCAATAGCAAAAAAATAATAAGAATCACAATAAGAATCACAATAATGAGTATGCTGAACTTTTCTTTTCTAAATCCTGCCAAGCTGGAATTCTATGTTTACCTTGGTCCTTTCATTTCCTGGCAGGCATTCATGTAACAAGCTAGGTCTACTTAGCAGCCTTGTATTGGTCTGTGGACATCTCTGTATTTTTTTCATGGCCTCATCAATTTTTTCCATGCTGTAATTCCCATTATGTGGCCCAAACTTGAGATATTTTGCCATCCCAGTGGCATTTATTTATAAACACAAATAAAATCTGCTAACTTTCCTCATTAATTGTTTCTCTCACTAATGAACGGTTCCACTTTTACCTGTGTTACAACTGTAGTTGAGACTAAAATCGTGGACATAAGTTTTCCAGATTTTTTAATCAATATTTCAAATTATAGAGGATGTATATTTATCTATGTTTCTCAATTTCTTGTGGTTTGTTTTTTGTTTGTTTTTGTTTTTTGAGAAATTTGTGTCCAGTTGCCTCAGTCCTGTATGGAAATATAAAACAGGTTCCAACAGAAATCTATGCTTCTCATTCTAAAATCAACTCCTGTTCAAAGTGTGCTTTTTGCTTCAGTGAACTCTCTTCAGACCCAAGAGAATGAAGCAACTCCTGCTACTACTCCTAACCTTCTTCCTGATAATCTAAGTATCCCGAGATGTGACACACGTCATGTCACACCGAAGTCTTAGGTCTTGTTTCTGCTGTTTTTCTTGATATCCTCCAGACTTCTTTGCAAAGATAATTCCTGTATTGCCTGTTCCTCCAGCTTGAAGATTTGTATGCTAATCTTGTTCCCTCCCTGTTCTCTAATCCTAGAAGCAAGAAATTTGTACTTTGGCTCAGATACTATATAAAAATGACTCAAATTATGAAAAGATATTATATTTCAGATGTGAACATACTTTTTGTAATTTAAATATTATTTTAAAAAGGAGTTTTAGTCTTCTGAAATACATATAGCAAAAATTAGTATTCAAATTGAACATAATTGTTAGTCTTTTTTTTGGTTTTCAGTTAGGAATCACTATAAATTTTTCTAGAATAAAAATGACAATAGTTCTTTATTTACTTGATCTTATTTTTGTTAGCAAAAATTAATTAATTGTACATATTAATTAGGTGCATGATGATATTTCCATAAATGTGTACAATGTACATTGATTAAATCCAGCCTTCTTTTCTGCAATACTGTCCCTATTCATCCTGTCCCTAGTAAACACTATTCTACTTTCAGGTCAACTTTTTTAAGCATCTGTATATGAGAGAGAAAATCTATACAATTTGTCTGTTTGTGTCTTGCCTGTTTCATGTAACAATATTCTACAATTCTATCAGTTTTCCTAAGACTGCAAGTTTTCATCCTTCTTTACGGTTGAAGACTACACCAAGGTGAGTATATGTTCCACATTAATAATCCATTTATCTGTCGATGGACTGCTACGCTAATTCCATACCTTAGCTTTTGCAAAAGTCCTACAATTAACATGGCCCTACAGCCTCTTGATTCCCTTCTTTTGGTTCTATATCCAGACATGTGTTAGTTAGCTCATATTATACTTTTACGTTTTAAAGTTTTCAGGAACAGCTTCCCTGTTTTCCATAATGAGTGTACTAATTTATATTCCTACCGACAGTGTATAAAAGTTTCTTTTTAGCCACATACTCTCTAACTTTTTAAATAACAATCATCCCAAATGGGATAAGATGGTAGTTTATTGTGGTTTTGATTTGCATTTCCTTAATAGCTGTGGATACTGAGCATTTTTCATATATTTGTTGGCATATGTATATGTATCTCCATCCTCTGGCAGATGAATAACCAGCCAATATCTTCTCCCATCCTATGTATCATCACTTTACTTTGCCAGTTGAACTATGCAGAAGCATTTTATTTTTCTGTCATCTTATTTTGCAACATTTTGCTTTTGTTTCCTGTATGTTTGGAGACCTATCGAGAAAATCATTATGTGTTTCAATGTCATAATGATGTCTTGAATTGCGTCCTTATATTTTCTTCTAGTCATTTCAAAGATTGAGATCCTACATATAAGATATCAATACACTTTGAGTTTCTTTTTTTTGTACAATGTAAGAGGAATCAAGTTTCAGTATTCTGCATTTCTTCATGTGAATATCCAGTTTTCCCAGCACTATTTGTTGAAGAGACTGTCTTTTTCCCAATGTATGTTTTTGGTATCTTTATTAAGAAGCAATTATCTGTAGATAAGGAGGCCAATTTCTACATTTTATATTCTGCTTAATTGATCTTTTTATCTATATTTATACCAACACCTTGATGTTTTGGTCACTATGGTTATACAGTATGTTTTGAAATAAGGTGATATGATGCCTCCAGCTATGTTTTTGTTGTTTTTGGAGATTTCTTTGGCTATTTAGCAACTTTTGTGTTTTTTAACTTAAATTTTAAGTTATTTCAAGTTTCGTAAAGAATTTTATTGACATTTTGATGGGTATTATACAAAATCTGTAGATTGCTTTGGGATATATGGACATTTTATTAATATCAGTTGTAATCTATATACATGGAAGGCTTTCCCATCTCTGTGTTTTTAAAATTTCTTTTCTTGTGTACTGTAAATTTTTGTAGAAGTTTTTATTTTCTCAATTAATGGGGGGATTCGTAGCTATTGTGGATGGCACTGCTTTCAAGATTTCTTTCACAGCAAATTCATTATTGGTGTACCAAAAAGCTACCTATGTTTGCATGCTGATTTTGTATTCTGCTACTTTACAAACTTGTTTGTCCATTCTAATGAATTTTGGTTGGAGTCTTTAGATGCTTTTTTGTATAGAGTATCTACAAAATAAGATAATTCATTTTTCTTCCTTCATAGTTGGATATTGTTTATTATTTCTTCTCTCGCCTGTTTTTGCTAAAATTTCTAGTATTAATATTGCACAAAATTGGTGACAGAACATTCCTGACATTAGAAGATAAGTTTTTAACTTTTCTCCATCAATATGATGTTGGCTGTGAGTCATTTATAATATCGAAATACAAATTCTTCTATTCTGAATTTGTTCAAGGCTTCTATGATGAAGGGATATTGAATTTTGAACTTTCCTGTAATTGCGATGGTCATGTGCTTTTTGTCTTCCACCCTTTCAATATGATGTATTATGTTTGTTGATCTGTATTATATTTGTTGAAACACCCGTAAGGTGGTTCTTATCTAAAACCTCATAAATTAGTGAAGATGAACACTTACAAAAAACAAAAAAAAATTGATGGTAAAAATTAATGAATGATATAATATGAAAATAAATGTCTAATAGTTTTGAGAGTTACACATAAGAAAAATAATTGTATATGTGAGTACAAAATTGTTGGGAGCCAGTCCTAATGGGCATGCGCGCAAGATGGTGCCCGATACCGCTCCCCCGCCCATCGTGTGCCCAAGATGGCGCCTACATCCTGCTTCCGGGTTCTTGCTCAGGTTGCAACCAGCACCAAATATGGCTACACACAATCTGCCCCGCGCTAATGGCCAATAGCTCGCCTCCACGTAGAACCCTTCAATTGGCTATAGACAGCTTATAAACTTAGTGTAAGGAAGTGCTCGTTGCACAACACGCAGGGAGCCGTCAAGGACGGACATGTGGTGAGGTTGCTGCCCGGTCAATAAAGGAGCTTGCAGAAGTCCAGTGTTCGTGTGCTCTCTTCCGCGGGACGGAGTCGGCGCCGGACACAAAATCACTTACAATGAGTATAAAGAAAGGTATTAATAAGGCAGTTTGTTTTGTTTTGTTTTGTTTTGAGATGGGCTCTTTTTATGTAATTCAGTCTGGCCCTGAGCTCACTATGTAGCCTAGCCTGGACTGGTGCTCACAGCAATAATCCTGCCTCAGCCTCCTGAGTGCTGGCATTACAGGCAAGTACCACCAAGCTCGGCAAGTTATATAGCAGGATAAGAAGAATTTGTAAACTTCAAACAACGAATATAAAAGATGGATCTGAGTGTATGGAACAGATTGAGAAATAATGGAATGTAGAAATTTACCAGAAAATGGGAGAATAATTTTATGATTTTCAAGTCAGAATGCAAGTAGCAGACTTACGGAATAGAAGATGAGACTATAGGTCTGAAATTAGACATTTCTTCATTTTATTCATCATTTTTAAAAATTATTATGTGTCATTAGTGAAGTTACTGAGCTGGGGTTTTCTCACAGATGAAGTGGGATTAATGATGTAATGAGTGGAATAAGCAGAATTTCTGGTTACTGGAAGACAGGAAGAGATAGAAAAGTGAAGTAAGTACAGGGAGAAAATAGAGGTTTGAGAGAGCTGCTGTGGATATCCAGATTTCTTTACATAGATACGTAAAATTTAACCTGAGTTGTATGATTGTTTTATTAAACCCATAAAACTACTGTTTAAATTGATTAGATTCAGAAGAATTATTAATTTAAAAAATTTAGATTAGTTCAATTAATTTCAAAAATTAACATCTTGACATTGAAAATTCAAAGATGAATAATAGCTACAATTTATTTTCAGGCCACTATATATCTGACATTTTATTAAAGTCTATATCATACTAGAATACTCAAAAAAATAATGTAGGAAAGACAGAGCAATGGAATAAAATATTCCTTATATATTAATCTGCTATTGTAATATAAGGTTTTTTATCTATTTAATGTAATGGTATTTTTATGATAATATGATTCTTAAGTCTCAAAAATTATTCTTCCTAACCTGCGTGCAAAACTAAGAGCAGTAATTTCCCTTTGCCCCTTACATGGGGCACAGTGTGCTTCTTATTTAACTTGCATAGAGGCTCCTTTTCCTAACTGACTAAAACAGAGGCTTGAGCACATGCTTTCCAAATCATCACAAGTTCCAGAAAATCATATTTTATTGCCTCAGAATTATAGGTTAAAAAACTTTTAACCCAAGTAATAAATAAATAATCATTTATTGCTTAAAAATTGTTTTAATTTGCTTCATAACTTTCTATTTATTGACACATAATTGGGATTAAACAGACTAGTCAGAAATGAGGCTGTGTGTATTGTGTCAGGGACAGGTAATCAGTTGAATATACTAGTGATTTAACCTGTGTTAACTGCATACTCAAAAAATGTGGACCACGATTTCCTTTTCAAGTGTGTTCTACCAATAAAAATACCATGAGTTTGAAAACCATTGCATAGATTTGTTAGACACATTCAAGTTTTCAGAACAATAAAATTTTCTTTTTCTCATCAGTAATATTAAACTTTTAGCAGATATATTGAGATGACTTGTTCTTTCTCTTTGTAAATCATGTTTTGGTAACTGTTTGGAAAAAAGAAAACTGCAATTTTTATCTAGACTTGTACTTATTATTTCATTAACTCATTTCAATGGACTTGATAACCAACTTTAATCATAATACAGTTACTTCATAATCTACATAACTCATCTTATCCTTATAATTAATGTGAACTCTAACAAAGAGAATAAAATGGCTCAGCATCTAATGTCTTCACCTCTCTAATGCACATTTTTCTCAAAACCCTTAACTGCACAGGGTCCTCTAGTTCACTGATCCTTTTTTCTCTTTCTTTCAGGTTACTCTGTCATTCTCATCCTAACAGCTACTGTCATTTGGTAAATTATATTGAGATAATTTAGTTATTTTGAGCATTATTATAATGAATGGGTATGATTGCTTAACATCAACCTTGCTTTTGTATAATTTCATATATTTCTATGTATACACATACATTTTTATATCTTTCACTTTTATTGTATGCCAGGTAATATACGTCATATTATAATTTATATAATTATATGTAAACATCTATATGTTAAATCAATACTACTAAATTTATATATGTTCAAAACTATCTCTCTACAATATCATTTCTTTAGAAATTATCCTATATTACTAATTATTCATTTTGCCTTAGCTTTTTTTGTCTGATATTAATAGTTCATACCACTGTTAATCATTACTTATACTATTACTCATACTAAGTGCTCTTAACTTTTTTCTCTATGTGTAATGGTTTAAGCGTACAGATAGTAAATAAAAGATATGGTCTAGAGATTGTAGGTTTATCTGCTTATGAAAATTAAATCGCTTAACAAGCATAAAAATTTGTTTACATTAATTGTGATTACACTTAAAAATTTAGAAATTTACTTTATTTCATCTTTAATATTTGTTGCCTCATTTTTGCTTTCTATTACATTGACAATGATTTCTTAAATTCTCTTTTCATATCAAACATATATTTATGTGTTCACCATCACATTTGTTAAGCTACATAATTTAATATACAGATAGTAGAATTTACTATCTCAAATATTCCTACTGTCATATTATTTTAGTTTACTTAGTTTCATATAATATTTAAAACCATGCAAATTAGTCTTATTTTATATTATTTTGAATTTTATTAGTGCATATTTACAGTATGTAATAATTGCATTCACCATAGGGAATTGCACATGTACAATCACACATTTCAGTTTCTGCCTCTTCCTACCTTCATTTATTTTTTTCTCAATATCAGATTTATTTATGTTATAAGACCTTATAAAGTTAATTACCATTTATACAGACAGAAAATCAGAAGAAAAGATCAAATAACATATAAAATATGTAAGGTAATTGTATTAAGTCAAGGTATAATTTTAAATATATTGTTAGCCCTGAACTATACTTGTGTCTTTTCTCCTCTTGCTTTGGATTGTCTGTTTTTTATTTTGTACTTTGTATATACGATAATACATAGCTTCACCAATGCTTCTATTCAGGAAAAAATTTATTTCACCAACAGAAGCATTTGGCAAAATATTGCTTTTGTCCATGGACTCCACCTTGGGTAATGAACACAAAGGTAAGCATCTGACCTGTACGAGCATAAATGAAGCCATTTTCCCCAGAATCATGGAGCAAAATAAATTTGAGAACCAAGGTACTACTGCTTATTGAATTTTCATAGGAGAGAAACCATGAGATAGTTAAGTTTGTGTGTCTGAGTTACTTCACTTTGCACTATGCTTCCGAGTTTCATTCATTTTCCTTCAAATGACACAAGTTTGTATTTCTTTATGTCACAGTAGTATTCAATTGTGTATAAATGCCACTTTTTATTTTCATCCATTGATGGACATATAGGCTATTTCCAACATTAACTCTCATGATTTGTGCTGCTGTAAACATGGGTATGCATACATTACCATGGTATGATGCCTTTTAACTTTTTGGAGAAGATACCTTGAAGAAGAATCATTGGGTCAAATGTAATTTCTATTCTCAGTTTTTTAAGAAAGTCCCATACTGACTATATAAGTTTATAGTTCTACCAGCAACAGAGAAGTGTTCCTTTTTCCCCACAGCCTCACCAGTGTTTGTTAGTGGTTGATTTACTGACGTTAGCCATTCTTTCTGGAGTGAGATGGAATCTCAGTTTTGTTTTAATTATCTACTAACAACATTAATTATTAATCACCTCATTTGTCATTTCTTCTTTTTTGACTTTTCAAAAATTTTATTTTAAAGGGGAAAAATTTCAAAACAAGATTAGACATTAAAAATGTTTAGTACATTGTGTACTGTTCTCTTTAAATTAGTTACTCAAAAACAAGATATCTGCATTTCATTCTCCAAACACTATTAGCATAAATCTTTCTTTTCAATGAACCAAAAGAAGTTAGTAGTAAATCTATCTTAACTAAAGTGTCTGTGTGTGTGTGTGTGTATATGTGTGTATATATATATATATATATATATATATATATATGTGTGTGTGTGTGTGTGTATATATAATTTCTTTCAATTCTCACACTAGGGAGATAATAATATAATGTGTATACATGGCAATCTGATTTATGTCAGTTATGAGTATGGTCTCTAGCTGCATCCATTTACCTATAAAAGTTTCAAGTTTATCCTTCTTTATGGCTAAGTAGTACTGCATTGTATAAAATACCACATCTTTCTTATCCATTCTTCGGTTGATGGGCATTTAAGTTGTTCCCAACATCTAGCTATTATAAATTATTCTGCTGCAAACATAGGTGCACATATACTGCTGTGGCACAATGATTTTTAATTCTTCTAGTAAGATACCCAGAAAGGGAATACCTGGGTAAAATATAACCTCCAATCCTAGTATTTTGGGGAATCCCCATATTGATTTCCAGAGTGGTTGCACCAGTCTACAATCATACCAGCAGGGGACAAGGGTTTCTTTTTATCACAGCCCTGCCAGCATTTGTTATTGGCTGATGGTTTGATAATAGCCATTCTTTCTGGAGTAGGATGGAATCTCAGTGTTGTTTTAATTTGAATTTCTTGAATGACCAGTGATGCTATACATATTTTCATGTAATTATTTGCCATTTGTATTTCTTCATCTGAGAAATGTGTATTTATCTCAGATGCCCATTTTTGCATTGAGCCTATAATTTTGGGAGGTCTGATTTTTTTTTGAGTTCTTTATATGTTCTCTTAGTCATCCTTAGTCTGAGAACAGTTGGCAAACATTTTTTCTCACACTGGATTGTCTCTGCACTCTCTTGGTATTCTCTTGCTGTGCAAAAGCTTTCTAATAAAATGCGATCCCACTTACTGATTCTTTGTGATAGTTCCTGTGCCAAAAGGTTTTATTCATAAAGTCTTTTTCTATGTCAGTGTCTTCAAGAGTTTCACCTACTCTCCCTTCCACCAAATGTAATGTTTCTGTTTTAATATTTAGATACTTGATCTATTCCAAATTTGGTTTTAAAATATGGTGAAAGATATGGGTTCTATTTTAATCTTCGGCTAGTGCGCAGCCAGTTTTTTCCATTACCATTTATTAAATAGGCTGTCTTTCTTGTGTTTGTCATCTTTTCCAAAGATACAGTGACTTACTGTGTCTGGCTTTGTTTCTGAATCTTCTGCTCTGTTCCATTGTTCTTCAAGTCTGTGTTTTGTATCACAGTAGCTCTGTAGTATAATTTCAAGTCAGGGATTGTGATGCCCTCTTTCTTGCCTTTGTTACCCTGACTTATTTTAGGTCTCTTCTGGTTCCAGATTAATGTTATTATTATTTTCTCTAATCCTGATATATACTGTTGAAATTTTGATTGCATTTGTTTCAAGTATGTATAACAGTTTCGCACACATGACCGTTTTAACTATATTGGTTCTTCTGACTCAAGAGCAAGGAATGTCTTTCCATTTTTGAGTATTCTCTTCAATCTCCTTTTTCAGAGTACTGTAGCTTTCAGTATAGAAGTCTTTTACATCTTACATTGATTTCTAAGTATTTCATTTTTTTGGATGGTATTGTGAAAGATGTTGTTTACCTGATTTCTCTCAGTCACAGTGTGATTCTTGTAGTAGAAAATTACTTATTTTTCAAGTGTTGACTTTGTATCCAGCTACACTACTGAATTTACTTACTAAATCTACCAATTTTTTAGTGGAGTTTTTTAAGCTTTTATATAAAGTATCAAGTCATCCACAAATAATGACAATTTAACTTCTTCCTTTCCTATTGTTATTCCTTTTATTTCTTTCTCTTGTCTAATTGCTCCAGCTAAACTTTCTATAAATATGTTGAATAAGAGAGGAGGCAGTAGAAAACCTTGTCTGTTCTGTTTTTATCCCTTTAGTATGATGTTGGTTGTTGTTTGTCACAGATGGTTTTTATCAGATAGAGATAAAGACAATCTATTCCAATTTTCTGTAAGGCTTTTATCATGAATAGGTGCTGGAATTGTGAAAAGCTTTTTCTGCATCTTTTTAGATGATCATATGATTTTTGTCCTTGGCTCAGTTAATATGGAGTATTACATTTATTGACTTACATATGTTGAAAAACTCCTGCATCCCTGGATGATTCTTATGACCTTGGGCATGGTATATAATCTTCTTAATGATTTGCTGCATTCTGTTTGTCATTATCTTATTGAAGATTTTGACATCTATGTTCACAAGGGAAATTAGCCTGCAATTCTCTTTCTTAGTTGGGTCCTTCTCTAGTTTTGGAATCAGGTTAATGCTTGCTTCCAAGAATGAATTTGGGAGTACTGCTTCCTTTTCAATTTCATTAAAGTGTTTGAGAAGTAGTAGCATTAGGTTTTCTCTAAATCTCTTTTAGAAATCAGCAATGAATCTCTCAAGTCCTGGGCTTTTCTTTGTTGGTAGGTTTTTATTTACATCTTTGGTCTTCATTGATTGAGATTTGTTTATTTAGGATTTTTATATTTTCTTGATTCAACTTTCTTAATTCATATGTATCTAGGCATCTATACATTTTTTCTGCATTTTTCATCTAATTAGAATGAAAATTTTCGAAGTAGGTATACATGATCTTCTGGATTTCTGCAGGGTCCATTGTGATTTTCACACATTTCTTCCTAAATGTGATAATTTGAGTTTCTTGCTTTGCTAAGGTTGGATAAAGGTTTGTCAATTTTAATTAATCTTTCAAAGAACCAATCTTCAATTCATTGAGTCTTTGTTTTTTTGTTTTGCTTTGTTTTGTCTCCTAGGTGTTAATTTCTGTTTTGATCTTTGTAATTTGCTATCTCATACTAGCTTTTGGTTTGGCGTGCTTTTCTTTTTAGAAAAGTTTGAGGTTTACCATTAAGTTATTTATGTGTGCATGGTCTGATACTGAAACACATTTACATATGTTTTCCTGATACTGATATTTAGTGCTATAGATTTCCTCTTATGCTAGCTTTCATTGTTTCCCAGAAATTCCAGTATGTTTTATTGTGATTAGCATTTAACTGTAAAAATAACTGATTTGTTCTTTAACTTCATCTGTGACCCACTGTTTGTTCAGGAATATGTTATTTAATTTCCATGTGTTTATGACATTCTTGTGGTTTCTTTTTCCATGAAATTCTAATTTCATTGCACTATGATCTAATAATATGCATGGGATAATTTCAATTCTTTTGACTTTACATAAGAATGTTGTACAAGTTAGTACATGGTCTATTTCAGAGAAAAATTCCATGTGCAGCTGAAAAGATTGTGTATTCTGATGTTGTATAGTGAACACTATAAAAATCTAAAAGTCCATTTGTTGAAAATTTTGGCTTAGTTCTAATATTTCATTTTTTATTTTTTTGTCTAGTTGATACATCTTTTTGTGACAGTGTTGCAGGCAGCTGAGTTAGTTAGAAATATTATAGGCAGTGAGACAGGGCTAGGTACTCTCCATGGAGCCAGTACAGAGGCCTAGATAGTTTGCAACTGTAGGTGAGATAGACACCTCCTGCTGTGGGCCAGGCCTCAAGACAAAGGATCAAACAAATGCATCCACATCCTAAAGTCTGATATTCTAATTAGTTTCCATAACCCTGAAGAAGTCTGGAGTGATCATCCCATCCTCCTAGGCAAGAGTCACAGTTCTAAGAATGCCCCCTTCCTACATGACTTGCTTTCCCATTTGTCCCCAATTTAATCAATTTTACCTGAACTACTAATCTTATTGGCTAACTATAGTTATGTCCCACCTTATGCCCATCTGCTTTGTGAGTTTCCAGTCTTCTCCACCTTGAACCCATCTCACCCTATGGTTTTGCTCTGTAAAAGTCCCTGGAAAAGACAGAGTCCTTGGCAACCCACTTGGGGCCCCTTCTGTCTCTCTTCAAACAGAAGCTATCTTTCTCTCAATAAATATATTCTACTCTTAACCTTCGTTGTTCCTAAAATTCATTCTTCAATTTTACGAAACTCAAACTCGCGGACATAGTAGGTTGGGAGTTTTATTCCCCTATATCAACAGTAGGGTGTAGAGCTCTCCCAATACAACTATATTCAGGTTTATTTGAATTTTTAATGTTCATTTATATTTTTATATAGATCGGTACAATGGTATTTGCGGCATACATATTTATGATTGTTATTTCTTCCTCTTGGATTCCCTTTAAAGTGACCTTCTTTATCTCTCCTAATTGGTTTTGGCATGAAATTCACTTTGTCTGCAAATAGAATACCTATTCCTGATGCTTTCTGGGTTCCTGTTGCATGGAGTACTGTTTGCCATCCTTTGACTTTCAGTGTACAAATTTCTTTTTGAATTAAATTTGTTGCATGTATGCAGTACATTATTGGATCTTTTTTCTTGGTCCACTCTGACAGTCTGTGTCTTTTGATTGATGAATTGAGACTATCAACACTAAAGGCTATTACAGCTATGTATTGACATATCCTTGTTATGTTATTTTCCTGTTGTTGACTTTCTTGTTGTTTTCCCCCCACTCTGTTTAATTGTTTGATTTGCCTTATGAGTTCCTTCTGTTGGGGTTCATGGAGTTGTAGTCCTTGTTATTCTTTCTAGAATGTCCTCCAAAACATTTTAGAGTGCTGGTAGGTGGTTACAGATTTACCCAGAAGTTTTTTGTTGTGGAAGTATCTTATTTCACCATTGGTTTTGAAAGATAGTTTTTCAGGGTACATCAATCTGGGTTGAATGATTTTTTTCCTTTCCTTCGCTCCAAGCTTTCCTTGATGGTTTGTGCTGAGAAGTCAGCTGTGATTCTAATGGGCTTTCCTTTATAGGTGATTTGTTTCTTTTCCCTAACAGGTTTTAAGATTCTATTGTGTTGAATTTCTTTAATCTTGACTATTGTATGCCTGGTAGAATTTTTTTCATCGTGGCTAATTGGAGTCCTATATACCTCAATTATCTGTATGTCATATTCTTTTTCTCTACCAGGGGAGTTTTCTGTCATAATATCTGAAAACAGTTCTTTTAAATATCATTTGTGGTCTCCTGCTTTTTGATTGACTCCAACTGGTTTTATGTTATTCTTCTTTGTCTCATCTAGCAACTGCTGGGTTGATTTCTCATGATCCCTTACTATTTTTGAGAAATCTTTCTTTCAGTGATCCCTAGCTGAAAGTCTGCCTCCTACAACTGAGATCCTATTCTCACATTGGCTTAATCTGCTGCAAATACTTTTAATGGAATTTGTATTCTCTTGGATATCTGCTTAAATCTGCCTTGTGGATTCTGTTTGTTTCCTACAGTGGACAATCATCACTTCCATAATTTTCTTAAGCTCATTCATTTTTTGTCTGTACCTGTTCTTGCATCACTAAGTGTGATTTTTATTTTGGACACCATCTCTGAGATAGCAACAGGAATCCAGAGAGCAGCAATTAGCTGAGAGATTATTTCTCGTTTGATTTTTTTCGTGGGCTTCATTCAATTGCTTTGTTGTTACCACTTCAGAGAGGCCAGGTGGGAGGCTTTTGGATTGTTCTGCCTCATTGCTCTATGGATTTGCCTTTGGTGAACTGGTTGTCTGAGGTTACATCTTGTTCAAGTGTATTCTCATTTTCTTTCTTTCTTTCTTTCTTTCTTTCTTTCTTTTTCTTTTTCTTTCTTTTTTGTTTAATTCCTGTGGTGATGCTTGTAAATTGCTGATGGTAGGTTGCTTTATTGGTAGTATTTAGGACCCATATGTAATACCTACTCTGAGGTATCTTGGAGTTGTAGCTGGGTTTTGGTTTTGAGTCATTGGAAAATCCTACCTCTTCAATTTGTTAGTGCTGAGAAGTTGCTGCTTGTTTGGCCCAGTCCCTGGTTCTTTACCACTGTGTGACAATATTTTTTGTGACTCTTGGTCAGTCTCAGTTGTGGGATACCAGGATGAACAGCTGTTTTGAACAGCTCAGTCTCAGGGCCAAGGTGCTGCCAGATATCTCCTACCTCATTGAAATTTCTGGCTTCACTCTCCCCATGGGCTTCAATTTGTGCTTCAAATTCTTCCTGAGTTCAGGGTACCCTTTTGTCTTACTTACTATTCTTCAGGATTTGGATGGCTACTCTCAGAGCGGCTCTTTCTCAGCTGCTCACTGCTCTGTAATGTTGGTCTTTCCCCTCAAAACTTTCATTCAAACTTTTTAAATTCAGTTTACTTTAAACCAATGTGTTTTCTTGTTCTCTTACTAGTAAAATCAAGGAAAGTGACAAATACCTGGTAAACACAAAAGGATTTAAAATTTGTATTTAGAAATCAAGTCATTTATTTTTGTATTAGTATTATATTGCTTTCTTCAGAATCCTTTATGGTAAAAATATTTCCTTTTATTATAGAAGCTGGGTTAATTTAATACTGAAACAACACTTTGATTACATGAATATACATCACTACTACTATATTGTATATACACATACACATATGACAATATAAGAGATTTTAAAAACTGGAAATTTTTGTTTTTCTCAAGTGACATATAATTATGTCAACATAAACACAATATTTTATGTTTGTTTTCATAAAATAGAAGTTAAAATAAAATTTGCCTTTGTCTTTAGAAAAAGATGTTGAATATGTTATATATATGTGTTTACTACTGACGTTTCAAAAAACTGAGTAACTTAAACAAGAAAAATATAGTTTCTCACAGTTCTGGAAACTGTATGTCTAAGATCACAGTGTATCTAGATTTGATAGCTCTCAATGTGCCTCTCCTTTGTTGATTTCCACTTTCTTAATGTGTTCTTGCATGGTCTTTGTGTGTGTGTGTGCATGCATAATGCTAGTATCTCTTCCTCTCCTTATAAGGATATGGTCATGTCAAATAATTTCACCCTAATGAAGTCATTTAATAGTAACTACCTCCTCAAAGATCTTACATGCAGTGTCAGTTTTGGAGTTCAGACCTCAATATATGAATGGGAGTGGGACAAAATTCAATTTTCTATTAAAAATTAAAATATTTTTGTGTCATGGAATGTTTTAACAAAAAGAAGAAAGAACCACTTCAGTAGAAAAGACACTCGTTACCACGAGTGTATGTTATTTAGTTTTGTAGTATTTATAATGCTTGGCAGAATTCCTTCTGGAGATTTATATAATGATAATGACAAATTCTCTCATTATGATTATACCTAACTTAGTTTATTTTTTAGTAATCCCAGAAAACTGGCCTTGTACATAAATATCACTGTTCCTGTGTGTCTACCACTCCCTGGGGCCACATGAGTAGTATATGCATGTGTCATTTTTTCCCCTTCTACTGTTGCCCTCTTTTGACCCTTGGAATTCTACCAACCTCTTGGGTATATGATCTGAAGGCTGACCAAATAACAAATGTCAGAGTTAAGTTTCACATTGCATCAGCCATTCATCTCGTATAAAAATCCAATATTTCTAGCTGGAATTAAAGATGGATTTTTATGTACAATTTTCAGTCTTTTCATATTTTTAAAAATGAAACATATTTCTTTATTAATTGCTGCTTTCAAGATTCCTGATAACTGGACTGTACATCACATCAGAATTTAATGGTTATTTATTTACTTAATGGCATATTACTGTTTATAATAATGGATTCCTATCCTCACATCCATATTTTATATCCCCTTAGTGTTTTCTTGGTTGAATTTC
>PVJX010016720.1:15044-39820 GCA_004027295.1 Dolichotis patagonum | reverse complement strand
CACGCACGAGTGTGTCAGGAGAGCCAGGCTGCCACATATGTGTTCATGGAGCTGGTGAGCGGTTCCAGGGAACAGTGTGTGGTGGCGGCCCGTGGGTCTGAGGCGTGAAGTGGGTTGGCAGCACTGTGATCTCTCAAGGGCCAAGCACCCTACGAGTTTCTGGGAACTGCCTACAGGGTCAGCCTTCTGCCCACCGATCTATGGTCTCCCTGATACCTTACACGGGGTGTGTGTGTGTGTGTGTGTGCGCACACCTACAAGCTACTTATGTGACACCCCCGTATGTCTGTGGTATGAGTCTCTGGGTTGGAGTATGTCTGAGTTCGTGTCCTCTCTAGTGTCTATGGGTCTGGGTCCCTTGTATGTCACCTGCGTGTTTATAACCATGTGTCTGTGTGCATGTCTCTGCTCTGAGTCAGCAGCCCTGTCAGGACCCCACAAATACCCCTCATGGTCAGGAAGATGGAAACAGAAATCTGTGTGGCTATGCCCTGGTCCCTGGTCTGAGAAGGTTAGGATTTGGCCACCTCTGGTCCTACTGGGACTTGTCCCCACTCCCTGGCAGTCCTCTTTGCTATGACCCCAGTCTCGTGCCCACCTCCTTCTGGTTTCTTAGCGTCTGCCTCCCCCACCTCTGCCTCCTGCCCCAGTTGCCCCCCCCACACCAAATTTCCTCCCCTTCCCTGGACTCTAACCTACTTGTTACTGAAGGTTCTGGGACCAAGTGGTAAAACCGCCACCCAGTGAGGCCTGCAGGGTGGGCACCTCGGCTCCTCCCCACTTACGTTGTCATTCCAAGGGCAGAGGTAATGCCAACCTGTGCTGCGTAGGGTTGGTGGTCATCCACACAAGGATGGAATAGACTAAACAATTTGGCAACTCTTAGTCTCGGCAGAGAATGTGCAACAGTCAATAGAAAGAGGGTACTGAGGCAGATAAGAATAGCACACTCATTTGTAAGAGATGGTCTCAAAAAAAAAAGAGATGGTCTCATTTCTCCCTCTGAGCCTCAGTTTCCTCATTTGTTAATAATGGAATATTATCCATTGGTTTATTGCAAAGATTAAACAAATTTATATAATTAAAATTCCTAGTACCACCCCTGATATAGTGTATACACTCAGTAAATGTGTACTCTTTTCACCAAACCTTGTGGTGCTGAATGGGAAATGAGTATATAGTAACACATTCACTTAAGTATAAGGATTTTTTTTCCTAACTGGGTATGGTGGTGCACACCTGTAGTCCCAGCACTTAGGAAAGAGAGGCAGGAGGATCGCCATAAGTTCAAGTCCAGTTTGGGCTACAGAATGAGTTCAAGGCCAACCTGAAACTGAATGAGACCCTATTTTTAAAAAATTGATTTTCCCTGAGGTTAGGTCACAGGACCTGGTTCAGGCAGGTATCGAGGCTGTCTTTTTTCTGGGACTCGTGCCAGTAATCAAAACCCTGCTTCCTTAAGCCTAATAATCAATGGTACTCCATGGTGAAAGGGCAGGTATTGAGATTGTATACCATAGTATTTACTAATGCTCCTATCTGATATATTCAAGGCTGATTGTTATTTCTAGACCCATGGATATTTCTATAGTGGATATTCTGATCATAGAGAACCAGGAAAGATATAACTTAAAGTCCTTCATCATTGTTGTTAATTGATATTATTCTGAATATCCTACCCAGGGTGGTATGTCTACCAACAGAGGAATGGATAAAGAAAATGTGTTATTTACGCAAAGTGGAGTATTACTCTGCCATAAAGATAAGCTTTGAGTCATTGGTAGGAAAATGGATGCATCTTGAGACCATGTTAAGTGAAATAAATCAGACACAGAAGCTTAAATATTGCATGGTTTCTCTTGTATAAGAAACTCAAACTAGCTGTCTGTGGTTATGCATGTCTTTAATACCAGTACTCAAGAGGATGAGGCAGGAGGATCTCTGTGAGCTTGAGGCCAGCCTGGTGACATAGTGAGTAGGTCAGCCTGAACTATAAGGCAAGAGAGAGAGAGAGAGAGAGAGAGAGAGAGAGAGAATTTTCAAAGAATTACAAATGAACCTGGGCGCAGTATACACCTATAATCTCAGCACTCTGGGAGACTGAGACAGGGGAATTGCAAATTCCAGTCCAATCTGGGCAATTTAACCATGTAGTGATTCCATGTCTCAAAATGAAAAATTAAAAAGTGCCAGGAATGTATCTCAGTGTGAAGGCCCTAAATTCAATCCACAAGATTGAAAAAAATAAATAAAGAAAAGAAAAAAGAATTACAAGTGATGTGGTTACTTATTTAGGAACTCTAAGAGAATAAACTGAAGGATAATTTAGAATTAATGAGAAGCTGCAGAAACTATGTGAAGTGTGTAAAATTAAAAACCATTTTTTTTCTTGAGACATGGTCTTATTATGCAGCCCAGGCTGGCTTCAGACTTATGGAGAGTCTCCCGCCTCAGTCTCCAGAATGCTGGGATTACAGGTGTGCACCACCACGTTCAGCTCCAAACCACTGTGGTACAACTAAAACAGCCAATTAGAAAATAGAGACAACACATGCAATTGCAACGTTACAATGCAAGCAGAAATACTGGACAAGAAACACAAAATTCACATTAAAAAATAGAAATTTACTGACATAGAATAACACTTGACTTTAAACATAAAAGTGCATAATGTTCCTGAGGTGGAAAGCCGAGTATAATACGTAAAGATGTCAACTCTCTTCAAAATAATTCATAAGCAGAATGTAATTCAAATACGATACCTAATGTTTTTCTCCCCTCAGAACTCTACAAGTGGACTCTAAAGTGTGGGGGAACAGTAAGTATGTGTCTATCATTTAAGACTTTTTGAAAAAGAAGACAAATAGGAATTTACCCTGCTAGTCTCCGAATGTCCAGCAAGCATGCACAATTAAAACAGTGCAATTTGGATATAGAAACAAACAAATAAAAAAATTAATAATGGGGTCCAGAATAACCTTGAACATTTACAAGAACTGGGCACATGAAAATAAAGTGTTTGAAAAAGGCAAAGAAAGTGTGAAAAGTTCAATAGATGGAGTAGTGAAACATTCAATGGAGTTGACATAATGGACTTTCTATTTGAAAGAAATAAAGTGAAATCCTACTTCATGTTATACATGAAAAAAAATCCTGATGCACTAAAGATCTAAAGCAAAAATGAAAACCATACAAATACTTAGAAAAAAAGGAAATATTTTAATTAAATTCTAGAGTAGAGGAGACATTTTTAAGTGTGTCATCAAACCCAGAAGCCATATAGAGCAACTTGACCAAGTAAAAACTCAAAATTTATTAATAGCAAAGTATCACATAAAAGCCAAAAAAGTCACTTGGAAGAAAATGTTACAATATAGAGAGGGGACAAAAGGTTAATGTTTGCACTCTATAAAGAACTTTTGTAAATAAATGAAAAGATGACTTTGCAGAAAAGATTATATATAAGCAATCCACAGCCGAAGTAAAAAAAGCAAAAAACAAACAAAACAAACAAACAACCCCCCCCCAACCCCACCAAATGCAAAGATCTTAAACTTTGTTAAAAATCAGGAAAATACAGATGAATTCCGGGGTCCGGAGCCCTGGCACAGAGAGACGGAGGTTGTGCCTTTCCACAGGGAGGTGTGCTTCTGATGAGAGAGGAAATTCTTTCTCTTCCGAAACAGGCTCTACTTCTGCCCGGGGAATGGGTGTGGGTTTTGGCTCCTTCTTTTCTTTGGGAAGCATAACTTCCTCATTTGCTGGAGTTGGAGCGAGAGCCTTGGGAATTCCACAGAGTTTGAACCAAAAGGATTTGGGTCTTTCTCCTCTTCTGTGTCTTTGGCTAGGATCATCCTCTCCTTCCCTTGTCGCATCAGCCCCTCGGGGGTTCTCTCCTAGGCCGAGAAAGTCTATCCTAGCATCTGGCTCAATGTTAGCTTTTGCATTGCTGGTTCTTCTTCGGGAAGAATGTCTATGAGCAGGTCTGTTCCCCCCATCCCTGGACTCTTCTTTCAGGCCTGCAGATGGAGCTGAGCTGGGATCAAGTCTGAATGGACTGTGGCTGGGTGTTTAAACAGGCTGGGGCCAGGGAAGGAGCAAGACCCTGGGGGTTGCAGAGAAGGAGCCTGCTGCCACCCTCGGAAGCCCCAGTGTGATGGAGGAAGGGCGGCCTTCCATGCATCCCACGTCAGGATGGGCCACCTCTATCCACTGGTGCTCACGGAGGCTGGATTTATCTACCAAAATGAGTTCCCGGGATTGAGCCTGCCTCTTCCCAGGTCCTCCAAGACTCACTCCATGAGCCTGGGAGACACTATGTCCACAGAAGCCGGGTGTGGTACAAACCTGTAATCTCAGTACTCAGGAGGCTGGGACAAGAGCATTGCAAGTTGAAGGCCAGCTTGGGTTATGTAGCAAGTTCAAGGCCAGCCTGGAATATATAGTGAGACTCTGTTTCAAAATAAAAAATACCAAAACCCCCGCAGAAAAATCTACAGAGAGAGGCTGGGGGTAGCGCTCAGTGGTAAATGGTGGGCTTAGTGTGCTTCTTCTCTGAGTTCAATCCTCAGCAACTCCTCCTTCCCCAAAAAGAAACATCTGCAGAGGAACAAGACCCGAATGTAGTTGGCACAAGGACCCAATATCAAAGGAAGGTTGGAGGGATCTGGGTCAGTCGGGGTGCGCTCCCTGGGGTCAGCAGGCATCTTGGCTGTGGAAGATGGAGAAGCTCCACGTCCTAGGGTGTGTGGTAGGGGCCTGAGATAGGAGGTCTGAGCCTGTTCTGGTTGGGAAGTTCAGGGAGTTTCCAAGCTTGGTGCAGGAGGGCCTGAGGGAGGAACTCCGAGTCCTGGTAGGTGGGGAGGGGTTCCGTCCTCTGATATTAATCCTTTCTGCTGAAGGAGGCAGGTTGCAGGTTGTGGAGGTTGGAAGAGGCAAGCAAGTGTGTGTTTGGGTGTGTGTGTTTTCACTAAAGTCAGTACCTGTGTCAGTGCACTTCTGTGTGAGTGTGCAGGCATTGACATTTCTGTTCGCACGCTCACGTGCCACCATGGTGTACAGTAAACTGTGGAGTGATTGTGTACTGCTAGATGTGTCCATGCCAGAATTTGTGTGGAAGTGTACACGAGCATCTGTGTACCTGTGAGAACACTCAAGTCAGGCTCTGTGTGCCGAAGCACTTGAATGACTGCAGCTGTACAGCTGTCTGTGGCTCTGTTTGTCTGTATGGGTTTCTGTGAGTCTGAGAATCGGAAGGATTCGAGAGCTGGTAACTTGGTGCATAGGAGGCTCAGGTGTGTGACTGCGTGCACAGATGTGCATGCCTGGACAGGTGTCAGTGGATTCTTTTGTACCTAGGAATGCATAGTTCTGTGTATATATGGCTAGGGGTCTCCTCAGCCTTAATAGCACCTCTTCTGTGTCCTTTTCATGATTCTTGTACTTTTTTCTGGTAACTAGGAATTGAACTCAGGACCTTGTGTTTCCCAAGCAGGCACTGTGCCGCTGAGCTATATCCCTAGCCCTCATGATCTTCCTAACCAGCCTTCTCCATCCCCTTTCCTTCTTTGACTTCTGTGCCACAGACCTTCAGGCCCTGAAGGTTGGGGAGGGGGTTTACCCTTTTGAGGCCTTCAGCCTCCCTGCTGCTTGGTTCTATAGGTGTGGTGGTGCACACCTGTCATCCTAATTACTCAGGACTCCGAGGCAGGAGAATTGAAAGTTTGAGACCAGCCTGGGCCACTCAGTGAGACATTGGCACAAAATAACAAGTAAGATGGGTTTGATCTCCAAAACCACCACTACCAACACACACACACACACACACACACACACACACACACACACACACACACACACACACATAAAGGAATAAGTAAAAACCTTTGTGGTTCTGATGATCTTGATTAATGGGAGAATGGAGGCCAGGCTGTGGGGGCGCCACAGGGGCACCTCGTCTAAGTTGGTCCCCCACTGGAGCTCCACCTGTCCCAGTCCTGTTCCACCCTGTCTGCTCTGTCCCCTTCCTTCTCCAGGAAGCAGCCTCCCCTCAGAGACCTCGGGGAGACTGAGAACTTATGATTCAAGAACTCTAACCCCTGGAGCTGCCCTGTCACCTGGGATACAGGTCAAGGTGACCCAGAGAGTGGGGTTGACAGCCCTGCTCCCACCTTTCTAGAAGCTTCTTCCACCCTACAGGTTTCTCCTGCTTGGGCTTGATGGCTACTTCCTCGTGCTTTGGGTTGCCATACCTGCATCCAGCCCCGGCAGGAGGAGGTTGGAAACAGGGAAGTCCCAGGACCTTAGGGGACTGGAGCAGGGGAAAACAGTAAGAACTGACCCAGAAAACTGGGCTTGTCTTCTGGTTCTGAAGTGACCGTGGCCCCCAGGAGCCAACACGCTGTTCCAAGGCATGGAGCTCTCTGCACACAGCAGTCTGGACAGGGTCTTGGGGGCAGCCAGTTCAGCCTCCCTCCAGGAGCCAAAAGCTTCTCTGTGCACCCAATGCATTCGTTCATTTGTGCACCGTTTCCTGCACCAGGCCCTGTGTAGGAACCTGGGTTGCGGCTCCATCGACTGTTGTCCTCCGGTTGTTTCCAGCCTCACTGATTTCCTTCTCCCTCTGTCCCCAAGGCCCTGGGAACTCACTACCTCAAAAGTTCCTGAGTTCCAGCGCTGGCAAGTTCAGCAGGTAGGAGACACTCAGAGCCCCTTGTTAGATCCCGGAAACCATTAGTGATGGGGAGCAGGTACTCAAGAGAGAAGTCGAAGACTCTAATCCCAGCAAGTCCTCATCCACCTGCTGTAGCTGGAGTGCGTGCACACAAGGGCTGAGCTACTAGGCTGCCTGTACACGCCTGACCCAGGCCAACAGGCCCTTCCTTCAAAGGCTGGCCCAGTCCATGCTGCTTTATTGCCCAGCTAATGATGGTGATTAGGCTGACAGGTGCTGCCTGCCACCTGGCCACACTCCTGCCTGCTGAGGAGGGTGCTTTCTGAGCATTTGGGGGAGGCTTGATCCCTGAGTCCTGCAAGGGCACCTGCCACCTAGCTGGCCGCTAGACCCTCAGCTGGCTTTTGTACACCTTCCTCTGAGCACTTGGGGCAAGCTTCATACCCTGGATTGCTATGGAACCGAGAGTGGTGGGTAGGGCATGTGCACCCCAAGAAAAATTTTCCCCAGCCAAAGATGGCCTACGTGTACTTATGCAGGGTCCAGGAGAAAGCAGTGGCAGAGTAGCAGAGCACCTTATGGGGGATGGGGTCTCTGCTGCTTAGGGACCCACTGCATTGTGGGTAAGCCACTGGGGAGCCCCACCATTCTGGGGCTGGCCTACACCCAATGGGGGGGGACTGTTGCCGGGGGCCTGGAGGGTCCTAGTGTGGGTCTGGATGGGAGCCCTGATTTACAGTGTGCTTCATGCACGAGGAATGCCAGCCTGGGGGCCAGGGTGGGGGTGGAACCACTTGCCTGACACTCCTCACTCTCCTGGATGTCTGGCATGTCCTGTCAGGATCCCCTGTCCCCTGGGGACAACAGTGTTCTCCCCTGCGCAGTAGCCCCCTCCTGGCTGCACTCCCCATGAACCTCCAGCTTTGGGAAAATGGAGTAAAAGCCCAGGCCAAGGGGAAACCCAAAGTAAATCCTTTTTGGTTTTTTTCTTTTTTTTGTCCACAGTGACAGAGACTTAGGATAGACACAGAGATGGACTTCCAGCCAGGAAGGGATGCTGAATTCCGGAAGAGATAAGGGGTGGTGTAACCTCCAGGTGATAACTTTGGAGTCTATGAGGATGTGGCAAAGGCAGAGAAGGGGCAAAAGAAAGGAGGAAAATCATCCCAAGTTGCCCGGGGTCGATGCTGAAGGCCATAATAGTTTTGAATTTGCCCGCATCTGTCTTGCTGTAGCCAGCATTTGGGGTGAGGGTCCATCTCTCTGGGCACCTGGCATGGGTCAGCCTGCCTCCCCTGGTCTGGTGGGACTGGTTTTTCCAGCTGGAGGAAGGGTCGGAGAGGAATTGGCAGGGAGAGAGGGTTTTATGTAAATGCCCAGGGAGTGCTCTGGGAACGGAGGCCGGTTTTCCAAAGACACGCAGAGACTGGCAGCTTCCAATTAGCCAGTTGGTGATGTCAGTGCTGCTTTCTTGGGTGGCTGCGCCCACTCCGATCGGCCCTGGCAGGGATGCCCTACCATTAACTTCGCCTGGGGGTGGGAGGGGTGCCAAGGGAGCTGCCATGTAGGACAGAGGCCAGGCCTCTTCCTGTACCCTCTAACCTGGGCCAGAACCATGTGGCATCGCCATGAAAGACCATCTCAGACTCTACTGAAAAACGCTTTAATGTGGCTAACATCTGAACCCTTCCCAAACCCGAGGAGGCTGGGCTGGAGTCCCAAAGGCTGGGCCCATGGCAGGCCTGCTTCCAGGCCACTCCAACCCCAAGTTTCAATAAATATGTGCAAAAGGGTCTGGTTCCCAAGCTGGAAGACAAGGGAGGACATGCGTGTTTTCTGCAGATGCACATGTACACTGTCAAGCCTGTACACGAAGTCCCGCAGGATGCCCTCATTTGCACACATGCATGTACACACAAACGCAGGCACACTTATTTTCCCCCGACACTCTGGAGAGGGTGCACACGCCTTCTCACGGACATGTACGAGACTGTACACACGCGGACCTTTCTCCCGGCTCTTGGCCCTGGGCTTGGGGCTTGGAGTGTCTCCTCTTGGCTTAGAGGAGCAGGATGGACGTGGGCTTGGCCAGGCTGCACCCCGGTCTAGGGGCTGGGTGTGGTGGAATTGGGCTGGCCGGAGAGGCACTGGGTGACGTTTGACTGGGCCCAGGAGGGAAAGGTGTGCAGGCTGAAGATGGGGACGCTCCAGCTGTTAATGGCCAGCATGATGACCAGCACCCCGATGATGTTGAGCAGGAATCCAGCCTGGGCCTGAGGTGAGGAGAGTTAGTTTGATTAAGCAGGTACTGAGCAGCGCCAGTGCCCAGCCTGAAGGCACCCGGGAGGGCTTAGGAGCCCTCCCATGAGCAAAGCTCTCCCCAGCAAGTCCTGCCTTTGGTGTAAAGTGCAGCATTAGGAAATGTCCTTACCCCTTGCTTTACTGCCAGTCCTAACAGGGAAAAGGGGGCCTCGTGAGCTTCTGGGATCCTGGTATTGTTTTCTCGAAGTTCACCTCTCTGAGTCTGGGTGCCTGACCCTGGAACTTCATGTCCCTCTACTCTTTTGTGGCCAGCGCTGCAAGGCTTGACAGCCTTCCAGTGGAGGGATCACATCCCAGTCTCCCTTTCTGTACCCTCAGCCAGAGCCCTCCTCTGACCTCTGAGCGTTTTAGAGGCTTTCAGCTACTCTGTGGCCCACAGAGATGGAAGGCAGGCAGGCAGGAGAGGAGGGGTGTTTGTGTTCCCCGCTACTCACCATATCGGTCACTTTGAAATCCCCGAAGGAGAAGACCAAGGCATTAGGCGGGGTGGCCACAGGCAACATGAAGGCCAGGGAGGAGGCCAGGGTGCAAGGGAGCATGACGTAGAGCGGATGGATGCAGATGGACTGAGCCTGCGAAGGGGGAACAGTGAGGCAGAGCTGACCTTGGTCCCCATCCTGGGGAGTGAGGCATGGTCCCCAGTTCTCGCTTCTGGATGACAACTCCATCCCTCAACACGCTCTCTGGTCATGAACCCACCATTTCTGCCAGAAAGCACTGCATGACCTGGGAAGGGCCCCTTGACCTCTCCTGAAGGGATGAGTGTGCAGCCCTGCCCTGTGGGGCACGGTAAGGGGAGGAGCCCATAAAATGGATCTCAAAGGGGCTCTGAGGTGTCATCAAAGGCTGTGGGGAACGCGCCTGGGGAGGAAGGGGCTGGGGACGCTCCAGGGAGCAATTTTACCTCATCACCTCTGGAATGACCAGGACAGGGACTGGGGTGGGGAGGTGGGTGAGGCCACCATTGAGCCCTGTTGTCGGGATACCCAGGGAGTGATGTCACCAGAGATGGGGTTGAGTCAGGGGCTAGAGGTCCTTGAGGCCCAACAGCATGAGACTGGGAGAAGGGTGGAAGTTCAGGAGCCTCTCCAGGAGAGGGGGGTGGTGCAGTGGTCCTTCTCTGGAGGAGAAGGCCAGGGAAGACTGCCTGGAGGAGGTGTGTCTACAGGGCCAGCTCACCATGGAGGCCAAGATGGGCAGGAAGAGTGTGGTGGTGGCCACGTTGCTAATGCCCTCGGTGAAGGCGGCAGTCAGGAGACAGACAATGATGGCAATGGCAGGAGGTGGCACGTGGTGCAGTGGAGACAGTTTGTCCCCTACCCACTCCGACAGGCCGGATCTCTGTGGGCACAGGAAGGGGGGTGTATGAGGAGGGGTTGCCTGGACCCCAAGCCCTCTGCTGCCCATATGTGTTAGTCTTCAGAGTCGAGGCAGCTCTGAAGGGAACACTGGAGCCAACTAGAATCATGGTCCCTTCTGCTGCTCTTGGGGCAGCTGGGGAAGGGGGAAGGGTCAGGTGAGAAGCTAGAGGAAGGGCCCAAGGACCTTCTTGGGGGGGGGCTGGGGCTTTGTGGAAGTAAGAACTTTGATCTCTTTATCTCCATCTTTCTGATCCCTCTCAGAAGGTCTCTGGGCAACCATAGCCCTCTCTGTCCTCTGCCAACCCAATGGGTTGGAGCTAAGGGGACCCTGCTCCTGGCAGGGAGGCAGCGTGAAGACCCTTAAGATGGAAGAGGCCAGTGGTCTGGTGGGTAACTGGCAGTGCTGAGGTCTTGCCCTGCTCACATCTGTAAAACATCTGTAAGCCCCGCTGCTAGTGTCGCGCTGGGGGGGGGGGGAGTTAAGGCTTCTCCTCATTCCTTGCTGCTGGCCCCAGACATGGTGTCTGGCAGTGAGTGAGCACAGACCCTGCACCAACCCTGACCTGGACCAGCTGCCTCCTCCTGTCTGTGCAGAGAGTGCGCTCAGCCAGAACTGGGAGGCCCAGGGCTGCAGGTTCAAGAATTTGTTTCTCTTTTGGATGGAGTCTCTGGAGAAAGATGGCCTGGTCCCAAGAACCTGGAGGGGGTGTGATCATGGCACCCCCTAGTGGCTGCAGCAGGACTGTGTCAAGCCAACACCAGCTACCTAGGAGGTGTCCTAGTGAATGCAGTGTCTGTCAGGCCTGGGTGAGGGGCTGTAGAGGGATTCCACCCACTAGGGAAACCTACCTTCCCTTTGGCATCTAGAATCCCACTGGGCACAGGTCCTGAGGGCTCGTTTCTTTCTCCTTTTTTGGCTGGGGCTGTCACCTACTTCCCCCCAGCTTCTGCAGAGGTTCTGCCCACTGTGGGGGCCTCCTCTTAAGTGGGAATCGTGTTTCCCTTGTACGGGACAGAAACAAGGCACCTATCACCTGCCACGGAGCTCCCCTCCAACAGGCTGGGCAGGAGCTGGGAGTTTCTCACCTCACTACCTTTGGCCAGGGCAAAACCACCACCCAGCATCATCAGGATGTTCCAGGGCATCTTCTCGTTGGCTGTTTTCCAGGTGAGGAGGGCGGGAGGGGCCTTCAGCCTCCCCGGGTTTTCTACTCCCCAAGCAGAGAAGAACAGGTCACTAAGAGCCACAGGCCTTCCCTGCTCCCCTCTGAGGGAACCTCTCTGAGTGGGTCCCTATCAGAGTTTTCATGAATGTCACTCCCTAACATCCCAGCTTTGTCCCTGTATCCCTTGTACCCTTAGACAAGTCACCCTAATCTGTCTGGGCTTTGTTAACTCCTGCCAAGTGTGGTCAAATGTCTGTCACTTGCCTGAAGGCAAAGGCTACCTGGAAAACCTTCCTGGGTCCAGGCCAGGTGCTTACCTGGGTCTTGGGTCAGGCCTGGGAACTCAGATGGCACAATGAATAGAATTACGCCAATGAAGATCGCCACGGTTCCGTCAGATGCCATGCTGTGGGTGGGAGAGGGAGGGCAGGTTTAGTGGCTCAGGGATACTCAGAGTGGAGGTTTGGCAGAGAAGAACTCTTCTTCTACACAAGCCTAGTGAGACCCCCTTGCCTCCAGAATCACCCTCGGTTCTTCAGCAGCAGCTCTGTTCCCTTCTTGCCTCTTGTAGGATTGAGCCCCAAGTGTGTTCCCTTCCCCCCCACCCCCCAGCAACTCTCACCTTTCTCCCTCGCTGTTGGCAAAAGCCAGATTACCCCAGCCACGGAAGAAGCCTGGCTCCCTGGTGAACCAGAGAACCACTAGGGTGACGAAGAGGACCGTGACAGCCTTTTCGGCAAAGCTCATGGGGCCTAGAAGCTTGTGCTGTGTGTAGATGACTTGAAAGGCTGCCTGCTTTTTCTCCTTGCCCTGATCTCCAAAGCCAAAGTTCTTCTTGAAGCTGCGGGCAGAGAGCAAGGGTGGCTCATGAGTGACCTGCCTCAGGCAGGGAGCAAGGTGCTCTGAAGGCCCACAAGGTGAGATGGAGGGCTGCACAGGTCACGCCTCTAAGGTTAGGCTCCACCAAAGGTTCTGGAGAAGTCGGAGGACTTGGAGGGGGAATCATGGCCCTTTTTTAGCAAGGGAAGCTGGGTTTCCACAAGCTTGGGCCTTCTCCATCTACCTCGTTGACATTCTTCCTCCAAGGGGTCTTTTGGGCTACATCCTCCCTGCCTCGGGTGGGGAGGACCTAGTGGTCAGACCTTATGCTTCCTCCCAACCCTACTCAGAACTCTTTTCCCTTAGCAGCTTTTTAAGAAACCTCCATCCCTTCTTTCTGGTTCTGGAATCCTCACAGCCTCAGCCTTACCCATACCACCACTGAGGACCCATATTGTCCTCAGTGGTGGAGGAAGCTATGGCTTGCTTCTCTGTGCTGCTTACTTAACTTGTAGTGGCATTTAATTTTTCACTGGGGTAAATCTCATTTAGCTGCTGGACTGTGCGTTCTTCAAGGGCAAAGACCATGCTTCATACATCTTTGACTTTTCTATGGTACCCCACATTGTGCTGATCTCTGTACCAGCTCTCAACCTAATTCAACCTCCTTGTATCTACCCACGTGATTTGCCCAAAGTACAGTAATGATACTTAAAAACTTGCAATGCCTGGAAAGGACAAATAATGACTATAGTGTAGTACCATTCACACCATTACTTCTGGTCTGTGTACACAGTAGACATCTCTAATCAATCACAGACTTGATTCAAACAGCCTTAGTAGTATCTCTAGTGATTTTCAACTGAGAACTCCAATCAGTGACTGTGAGAAACCCAGGGTTGCAAGTAAAATACTAAAACCTACTTGCTACTCGTGGCTTCAACTCTTTTTTATTTAATTTTTTTTCCAGGCAGAGTCTTGTTACATAGTTTAGGCTGGGCCTGAACTCACTATGGTACTGGGAATTGAACTCAGGACATCCTGCTTACCAGGCAGGCACTGTGCCACTGAGCTATATCCCCAGCCTTGAACTCATTATGTAGCCCAGGCAATCCTCCTGCATCAGCTACCTATAATGCTGGGATTACAAGCATGCACCATAATTCTCAGCTCTCCCTTGATTCCTCTTGAGCTTCAAGCTCTGATACTCTTTTATGATGTTTCTGTTTCATCTCCACAGAACCAGAGATGCTCCCAAACACATCAGGTTTTTTCTTGTGGGTGTGTCTCTTTTCTGTTTTTTCCTTCCTTCCTTCCTTCCTTCCTTCCTTTCTTTCTAAACTTTTGTTCTTGTTTTTTTTGGTACCAAGGGTTGAACTCATAACCTAGCACTTGCCAAGCAGGCACTTGTGCCGCTGAACTAGATCCCCGGCCCCTTGTTTTTGTTTTGAGATGTGTTTCAATAAGTTGCCCAGTCTGGCCTTGAACATGTGATCCTCCTGTCTCAGCCTCCCCAGTGCCCAGTGCCTCTGCTTTGTACCAGTTGTTTTTTGCTGCCTGGAATACCTTTACCCCATTTTCTACCTGGACGACTTGTGGTCCTGCAAGAGTCAGATCAGACATTACCTCCTTTAGGAGCCTTCTGGAATCCCCACTACCCTGGGTGCTCCCCAGGGTACCCTAACCCGTATCATCCATCAGATGGGGAACTGCAGAGACTCTGTGCCATGCCTTTCAGTAATCTTACTGCCCAACATGCAGTGGGCCAAGCACGCTGTAGGAGCAGAACAAATGCTCCTTTAACTGACCGCACTCAGTGTGATCCCCAAGCATTTTTATTCAGGGACTGTGGAGCATGAGGGGACAGGGTCTGACCTGGGCATCCTAAGACCTGGTTTTCAGTCTCAGCAATGATAAATCTGAATTGTGACCATTCAGGACTCAGTGTGCTCATCTTCTAAATGGGGTAATATTTTCCTCCCAGTAATTCCTTCAAAGGAGCACACAGAAGAACCTTGGGAAGCACAGGCCTTCTCATTGGCATGGTCACTTCCCTCATCTGAGCCCAACAGGAAGCTCCCAGGGGTATGGACTAGGGCCTGAGCTTCTCCTAGGCATCCCACTACTTACTTGAAACCCAAGAAGAGAATCTGTAGCCATAGCCAACACAGCAGCAGCAAGATGACCATGGTGGGGAAGGCGAAGCCGAACCAGGAGGCGAAGTTCACGATGTTGGGGTTCTGGGGGAAGAGCCTGAAGTGGACATGGGCTGCTGTGTGACACTGCCCCAGCGACCGCCGCCCTACCCCAATTGCCTCCCAGTGAGCGTGCATCCCACCCCTGCTGGGCCCTGCCCGCTGCCACTCACGAATTCATCTGGCCTTGCAGCACCAGGTTGGGCGTGGTGCCGGTCAGCGTGGCAGTGCCCCCGATGCTGGCCGAGTAGGCGACGCACAGGGTCAGGCCCTGGGTGAAGCGGAGCTCCTCCTTGTGCCTCTTGGTTCTTAGCTCTGAATGAGCAGGTTCGACCTGTCCATTTTCTGGGAACAAGGGAGAGCTCAGGAGGGGGCAGACACAAGGACAGCTCTGGAGAGTTTGGCTGGGCCTCCACGGCCTCCAGGGCACCTTGCTGGTGGACAGCAGAGAACCAGGCTGGGAGGAGCGCAGGGGCCAGCTCCAAGTCTGAGCAGTTCAGCATTCCCTGGAGCCTCGGCTTGGGAGCGCCCTCAGATACCGTCTGGCCCACCCGCTTTTGAAAGGTGGGAAACCGAGGCCCAGAGAAGGAAAGAGGATTATTCAAACCAGGCAGAAAGAATGGAGACTGGACTCTTGCTGCCCACCCAAACTCCAGCTCTCTACTTGCTGTAGTGACCAAGACTCTTGGGCTGTGGGATTCCCAGTGTGTGAGTCTTAGCATTTATAAATAAATCAATAAATAAATTCACTTGTCTATCGTCCTATGGATCAAACCTAGGGCCTTGCCCATGCTAAGCAAATGTTCTACCACTGAGCTACACTCCCAGCCCATGGGTCTTGGTATTTTAAAGCAAGAAAAGTTCCAGGCAATCTGGAACCAGTTGGTCCCTGAGGCTCTTGTCTGACTCTTCTCTCTCCAAGTTTCCAAGATCATCACCCTTGGGAATGGACAGGTGTCTCAGACCTTCCACAAGAACTGAGGGGCTGGGCAGGGTCTCCCTTTTCTGTCTTACCAAGCCTGGTCACCTCCTTCTGGGGACCAGGTTCCTGGAGCTCAAAGGCGGGGTTGTCGTTGTCTCCCTCAATGTCCTTTTGTGTATTGTGCAGCTGATCCAGGACCGCACGTGCAATGGGCACCATCATGGCCGAGGTGGCCGTGTTGCTGATCCACATGGACAGGAAGGCTGTGACCACCATGAAGCCCAGCATCAGCCTAGAGATGGGCAGATGCCCACAGTTATTCCAGCTTCTCCTCAGGGACCGCATTCCTGAGTGCCCCCGAACCTCTCCTCCCCTCCTGGTTTGTGAAAACTCACAGGGCGGGTCGCACTCCAATGAGGAGGAGTGTTCGGAGAGCGATGCGTTTGTGCAGGTTCCAGTGCTCCACGGAAGCGGCCACCATCAAGCCCCCCATCGTCAGGACATTGGTGTCTCTGAGGTACTCAAGGCAGACCTGCCAGGCAGAGACAGGACCGAGATGCAGGAAGATCCTAGGGTCTCCCACAATGCCCCGGGGCCTAGGAGGTGCCGCTCCTAACATCTCCCCACAGTCTCATTCCCCTGGGCTCTCAAATGGAAATGGCCTTTGGATTATTAGCCATTTGATATTAACCAGGGTCCCCTTTACTTGTGAAACTCACTCTTTCTTTCCTCAGGATAATTGGGGAAAAACCTAGCGTGATTCATTCGTGTTTCAAGCCCTGGATTGGGAGATAGAGAGATAGAGCATTTCATGCCCTTTTGAGAAAGTAGAGCTGGGTGTGGTGGTGCCTGCCTGTACCTCCCAGCACTCTGGAGGCTGGTGCAGGAGGAGTGCCATGAGCTGGAGGCCAGCCTGAACTATATGGTGAGACTCTGTCTCGACAAATAAAGGACAAACAAACAAAACGTAGAGCCGTGTATAAGAGTGAGTGATCCTTGGGCCTGTGTCATTACCATTAAGGGAACTTATCAGAAATGAAATGCTTAAACCCCATCCCAGATCTACTGAGTCAGAAGCTAAGGGGTGGGGCTCAGCCTTCTGAGTTTTACCCACCCAACCTTTCAGGTGATTGTAGTGTTCATTTGTGCTTAGGAGCCACTGAACTGAAGTGCAGTCTGCAGCCAGCCCTCAGTGTCTGTGCATACAGCCAAACTTGGGTGGAAAATATTGGAAAAAAGATCTTGTTTATACTAAACATGCACACTTTCCCCCTCATCATTTTTTCCCTAAATAATACTGTATAGCAACTAGTTACATCGTATTAGGCATTACCAGCAACCTAGAGGCAAGTTAAAGTATACGGAGGATAGGCATAGGCCATATGCAAATACTGTGCATCCTGGGATTTTGGAATCAGGGACCCAGAACTAATCCCTTGTGATATCCAGGAAAGATGCTATAAATGCTTCAGCTGGACTTTTCTTTTTTCTTCTCTGTTCTCTTCTCCTCTCCTCTCCTTTCCTCTTCTCTTTCTTCTTTTGTGTATGTGGTACTGGAGGCCTTTGCACTGAGTTCTATCTCTAGCCATTTTTATTTTTAATTTTGGATCAAAGTCTTGCTAAATTGCTAAATTCCCCAAACTAGGCCTGAATTTGCAACCCTCCTGCCTCAGCTTCCGGTGTTGGGATTATAGGCATGTACTATGATGCCTGGCTTCAACTGATTGTTGGGGCCCTTCTCCTGCACCAGGCTTTGCACCTCCCTGGTAAGGCTAACCAAACCCTCTTTGGATGTGCTGCATGCATTTCTAGAATTGTCTTCCCCTGGTCTTCTAGCTGACTCCTCCCTCAATGCTCTCTAAGCTGTCAGCAGAGGCAGGGAGCCCTCTTCTATGAACCCTGCCTGTGATGAAGTATCCTCGGTCACCAGGGCCCTAGGAAAGATTCCACCCCTCACCCCTGGAGTCTTCCCTCCCATGCATGTGAGGACTCACCTCAGAGGCTTCCATGATGTCCATCAGAGGGAACATGAAGAGAGGAAAGAAGGCCGTGATCGCCAGGGGCAGAGCCTCAGTGCACCAGAAGAGCGCCATGAGGATGAGGGTGTAGCCACAGTAGGCTTCCTGTGGGCGAGAAGGGAGGAGAAGGGTTGTTAGAGGGACAAGCCTGTGTCCCTCCTGCCCTACAGAGAAGCCAGGCCATTTGCATAGTGTGGGGAGGACCTGTGAAACCCATGGATTCCCAAGCCTGAGGTCACATTTTAAAATGCTAGCAAGGGGGGGAGGAGGGAGTCACCCCCTATCTTTGTTTCGCCTTTGGAGGCCCAGACATTACAATCCAGCCACACCAGTGTCTGCAACTGGCTCTGAGGCCTCATCCAGCCCCATAGGACTGCAGGGCACCCAGGTGAGGATCCTGAGATAAGACGAGGGTGGCCAGATGAAAGAGTGGACCCACGGGACACTCTGGCCTTCCCTAGCTCTTATCATTGCGTGCAAGAGTGTGTTTATGTGTGTGACTATTTAGTGTTTGTTTCCTCTACTAGGAGATAAGTTCAATGAGGACAGAGTCAGTTTTGTGACTCCTAGATCCTTGGAGCCCAGGACCCAGGAGGCTTCAGGGCAAATCTTGTCTGAATGAATACATCACTGGCAAGCCTTGGGGGTGCTGACCGAGGGCCTCCTTCCTAGCGATCCTGGCCTGGCTGCTGCATGACACAGCCCCAAGGCTCCATTCACATCTCCAGGCTGTGTGAAAGGTTCCCCCATCCCTGTGTTGTGCAAGGAAGAGGGGGAGCAGCCCGAGGGATCACCTTGGGTACCAGAAAGCACGCTCTCCCTCACGAGCTCTCTGAGTCTGGAGGAGCCTGACCTCAGTCCTACACGAGGGAAGGATGGATGCCAGACAGTCAGGCGCCGGATGTCAGGGGCCTACCCTCCTCAGCTCCTCTCTGAGGACTGAGGAATCATTAGCCAGAGGCCTCTGGGAGAGGGGGCACATGCCCACTCTGTTTGCCTAAAGAAAAGGCAGCAGGCAAGGATTAGATGGACTGGGTAGTGGCCCCTTCTTCTCTTGCCTGTCTCAGTTGTCCTGCCCTCTCCTCTCCACCCAGTACAAGCTGCCCTCGCCTCTTAACACCTTATAGTCTCAGTGTCCTGAAGCTTGAAAAGGGTCCCCTAGAGTGGGTAGAGGTGGTGGCTTTGGGGAAAAGGAAGCTGCTGTTTAATGAGCAACTCTTAGGAGCTTGGGGTTGAACTCTTAAGAGCCATTAAGGTGGGTGTGATGGTCTCACTTTATGGATAAGCTCAGAGGGTAAGTGACTTGCTCAAGGTCACAAGACTAGGGAGGGGCAGAGCTGGGATGGGAACTCAAGTAGGTTGCTGTGTTGCGCAACTCCAGGTGCTCCCCAAGAGTACTCTCCTTGCTACGGAGTTGTGCAGTGCGCACCCTGTATAACCGCACAGAGCTTGCTGTGAGAGCAAGACTGGCTGACAGCAAGCTCTCTTGCTGATACACCCCACCACTCACCCACCCTGGACCTGAACTCATCAGCCCTGGGGGTGGGGCCTCCTTGACCCTCGATCAGCGATCAGCGATCCACCCCTCTCCTCCCCCAGGAGGATTCTGCTGATGTCAGTGTTCCTTCACCCACTTCCTTGCCTTTAGCAATTTGATGACAAGTTATTTAACCTCCCCTTGAGCTAAGGGCAGGTCACTCCCCTAGACCCTAGAGTCTCCTATTCCCTCACCCAGAACTCTCTGGTCAGACACAAAAGGGGGGCCCTGGGGGAGCAATCACTGTGCTGACTCACGAAGAAACTTCTGGCTGGGCTTGGTGGCACATACCCATAATTCCAGCCCTTAAGAGACTGAGGCGGGAGGATCACCACTAATTGAGGTGTAACTTCTAGGCTGAAGAGAGCCTCCTGTGTTGATATCCTATGAAGGGGGGAGGTTACAGGCATGTGCCATGGCACCCAGCTCAATATTTTATTGAGGCTATCAAATATTGGGTACTGTTATGTTGGAATACATCCCAATATGCTGTTTATACTTATTATTATCTCACAGTTATGGTAGTCATTATACGAATGCTAGATCTTTCTTTTTTCTTTTCTTTTTGTGCTAGGAATAGAACTCAGGATCTTGCACATACAAGACAAGATTTACCCCTGACTTACACCCCTAACCCAGGACTAACTTCTTCTAATGCACTAATAAGGACACATATATACCTGAATTGCAATATATTTTTCTGCATTTTGATAACCATGTCAAAATAATTGGTTTCCACTGTAATTCTACCCATTTTATTTTGTGCATTTCAAAGCAGTATTTCGAGAAGGACAGAAACCAAGACAACAAGAGGCCTAGCATTGCCTCGTTGACGTTTGTTGAGGCCAGACTGCAGTCAGTGTTCAGAGGGGCGACCTGGATCAGGTGCCAGCCCCGTGGGCACCCCCGAAGGGCACAGCACTGAGGATCTTTTCTCCTCAGCCCCTTAGTATGTCTGAGTACAAGCTCAGTATCCTTGCTCTGGAAGTAGGGATTCAGGGGCCAGGTTTGTCTTTCCAGGCCACCTTAGTTTTCTCTCTTATATCCCAGATCAGTAGAACTCGGTCTGGCCAAGGTCAGCTGGTCACCTATGGCATGGGAACTAACTAGATTTCACACGGGCCACTAGCAGCTCCCCAGAACTGCCACAACGCATAAGCCCATGGGCACTGTTTATATTTGGAGTTATTCAAGGCAGAACCTGGACATCTATTTGCAGCGGACCTTTTCAGCTTTTTATTTTTTTGTTTCTGACACAGGGTCTCATTATGTAGTTCAGGCTAACCTTGAACTCACTATGGTAGTCCAGGCTGGCATCACACTCAGCGATCTTCCTCCCTAAGCCTCTCAAAATGCTGGGATTCCAGCTCCAGCTGGAGTGGCCCTATCCAGAGCTCAGAAAATAGCAGGGAAGTTTTCTTTCTTCCGGAAACTACTGCTCTTCTTTCTACCCGTCACTACCTCGTCCTCTGTCAGGCTGGGAAGTAGTTGTTTTCAGCTCTTGGTTGTGGCATTGCAGAGCTGACTCTTCTTTCAGTATCTGTTTTATTGTTGTTTTGGTGCTGGGGATCAAACCTGAAGGTTTGTTCATGCTAAGCAAGTGCTCTACCACTGAGCCATATCCCAGTCCTGTGTACTTCAGGCCTTTACACTCTGCACCTGGTTGTCTCTGCTCCAGCCACTCTGGTCATCTTCCAGTTCCTTCAATACTTCGTCCTCTCTCTGGCCAAGGGACCTTTGAATATAATGTCCTCTCTGGGGATTTCCTTCCCTCCCCACCTTGCTTAGCTGATAGCTAGTCATTCTGGATATCTCTGTTAAACTATTCCCTTTCCAGGTAGCCTCTCTGGCCTCCTGGCTGGGGTGAAAAATCTACATTTCATGCTGGGAGCTCCTGGCTCCTCCTCTGCACAGCACTTAAGCAGCTAAGGTTGAACATTTGGTGTTGTGATTGACACGATGAGATTATGTTCTCTGGGGAGCAGGTTCAAATCCGGTTCTGCTCATTCCAGGAGGGAGCCTGGCACCTTTACTGAAACCGTAAACCTTTCCCTAACCCTAATCCTACCCCTACCCCTGCCCTTAACCCTAACTCTACCCCTACCCCTACCGCTACCCCTAACCCTGAGAGAATGTGTGACTGATGCAGGCCCTAGGGAGACAGGCCAGAGTGGGTCTGAGCATCTGTGGGGCAGCAGGGCCAGGGTGGGGTGGGGGGGCTGCCCTACAGAGTTAGCATGCGCAAAGGAGATAAAGCTGGTATCTAGGCTCAACTTTGTGGTTTGCCCTTGGGAAAGTTCATTAACTTTTCTTTGATCCCCCCCCCCCAGGATATTGAGAATTTCCTGCTGTACTGGCATGTATCTCTTTCAGCAGTTTCCTTATCTCCAAGTGGGAATAAGGGAAACACTAAGGTGGCTGGGCTTGCATAAGGAGGAAGGGGCTATCAGATGTGAGGATGTGCAAATGTGCTACAAAGCACTGTACCCAGCAGGGCTGGTGTCGGGACAGAAATGTGCTCCTGGCGCATTTAGAGCTGGGGCAGATGTGTGAGGCAGAAATGGAACAGAGATGTCAGGGAAGGCAGGGCGGACTCTGGCTCCCGAGTGAGAGGCAGGCGTGGGAGAGGACAATGGCTCTGGGCATCGTGGCACAGCACAGCCTGCGGCTGTCAGGCAGGAGCGTGTGCTGACAGTCTCAGAACTGCACAGCTCGACTCCTCTTGGTGACTGAAGGTTGACACTGAGTGGGGACGGACTGGCACCCCCTGCCCCGCTGGCCCTGGAAGGAGGGTGCTGGAGGCAGTGAGCATTCTCAGGGCTCAGAAACAAGGGTGGGACACTAAGTGGCAGCTTGGCACGTACCACTGCAAAAGAGAGAGCAGAAAAGTGGAAGCCCAGAGGGAAAAGGGCCCCTTCCCTGAGCTTCCTGCCATCTAGACTGAGCGAGGCTTCCAGAGAGGGGATGCTGAGCGGACGATGAAAGGTGAGCAGTTCGGCTGTTGAGCAGAATGGATTGGGTGAGAAGAAAATTCACAGAGGAAACAGTGAGGCGAGAAAGATCAAGACAAGACACGTCCAAGACTTGGAAAGCACCGGGGGTTTAGCTCAGCGGCATAAGTGCCTGCTTGGCAAACGTGAGGTCATGAGTTCAATCTCTGGCACCAAAAAAAAAAGACTTGGAAAGCATCTTGTCCTCCTTGAGAGGGATTTGGACTTTATCCAGAGGTAGGAGTGAGAGTAGGAGGACTCTGAAGGGTTCTTAAACTGAGAAAGTAGCAAGATCCAGCTGTTTTGTTAAAAGATTACACCAGGTGCCAGGTGTAAAGGCACATACCTGTAATCCCAGAACTCTGGGAGACTGAGGCAGGAGAACGCCTGCAAGTTCCACCTCAGCTTGGGAAATTTAGAAATTTAGCAGGACCCTGTCTAAAAATTGTTTTAAAGGGGTTAAGGATGTATGTGGCTCAGTGTGAAGGCCCGGGGTTTGAGCCTCAGTACTGGGAGGAGGAGGAGAAGGAGGAGAGAGAGAGAGAGAGAGAGAGAGAGAGAGAGAGAGAACTGCTTAGCATTCAAAAGTCCGTGAGTTCAATCCTAGCATTTATAAAAAAGAAAGAAAGAAAGAAAGAAAGAAAGAAAAGAAAAAAACCCCAGAGATTATACTTATGCTTTTATGTGTGATTGAAAAAAACATGTCTGAGAGGGTTTGTCTCACAGGAAAACCTCTGATTTAGGAACTCATACCCCGTGTTGGACACCAGGCCCCTCTTGGCTGGCTAATGAAGCCTTCCAACCTCTTAGAATAAGGTGTTAAAATGCACTGCACAAAACACATAAGACCACAAAGGAAATCAACCATACTGAAATACAGTTATTCAAATATGAGAAAAATCCTGGGGGAGATGACAGGCTTCCCAGGAATAACAGGCAGACGCCAAATGCCTAATACTTTTGAGGACTGCACACAATGGCCAGTTCATGCATGAGAATGTGGCTACAGTCTCTGCAGAAACCAGCCGAGAAGCCAAACCACAACTCTTGCAGCCACTGGCCCTCAAAAGTCAGAATGTGCTTAGGTTTCCAGCTTCCCCCATTTTTGCCCCATTCTCATTTCCCATTTTTAACTCAGGATCAATTGGAGAAAGCCAAATCTGCTCCCTCAACCAATCAGACAAAGTGCCCAGATTCTAGGCATGCTGCTACAGCCTCCTCCACCAGCAGCCTGCAATCAGAACATCACTGAAACTTCCACTTGGTCCCTGCAAAAGTCCTCCCTGCCTGCCTTGGAACGCAAGTGATGGTGGCTGACTTTTCTGATCCTTTGTTCTCACTTGAGGAAACACCACTTATGTCTGCTCCTTGACATGAACAATTTTGTCACATTATCTTCCGCTCCAAGGTACTCAGAGGACATGACGGATTTCTTTCTATTTTTTGAAGATGGAGGTCTTACCATGTTGCTTAGGCTGACCTCAAACTCAGGGGTTCCAGTGAACCTGCTCCTGGAGAAGGAGGGAAATAGGTGTGCCTGGCTAGACAATTGATTTACGTGTTGGAGAAAACAAGGAGGTGGGAGGAAGAGTCCTGTCTTCACTGTTTGGGCAGGAGCCAGGTCTGCAGGGCCCACTAAAGGGTGAAGCCAGAGTGACATGAACAGAGCATTCCCACACTCCCCAGTGAACTTGATCTTGACAACAGCCCCAGGCCTAGCTGCTTAGTTATATCCAACATGTTGTTTAAGATTCTGCTTTACTTTCCCATTCCTGGCCTTTACCTTAAAGGTGCTGATAAGCAGAGACGTGATTGAGTAATCTGAAAGCAAAGTTCAAACTGGGAACCCTCTATCTCTATTCTACACATTGTCCTGGCCCCTCTTTCTAATCCAGAAGCCAGGAAATATAATCACAGGCAGACAGCCTAGGGACTGCTTGAGGCTGCGCTTGGAGGCTGGCGCTCACCACTCTCAGGGTGACTGGGCATGCCTTCCTGTGTCATAGGCTGGGACATGGCCGGAGGAGCCCCTTTGAGCAGAGCTATGGAGAAGTGAGGCATTTGTCCAGTGCCTGCAAGGACAGGCTGGGTTTTCCAGGAGTCCAGGAAGTCAGAGAAGAGGCCAAGTGCAGAGAAAGCCCTTGCTTATAGAGCCCTAGATGCGCACTTTGGGAATGTGGGTTGTTTTACCTCATCTTCACAGAATAGCCTTGAGCTGGGAGGGTTTGTAAAACCTTGGAAAGGTCACGTGTTATGCACGTTCTGGCATAGGTTTGAACCCACATCTATGTGACTCCAAAATCCACGCGTCATTCGCTGGACTCTGCTTTCCCAATCAAGAGCCAGAAAGTCTCAAAAGATAGAGGGTCCAAATTCCTTCCTGTCGGCAGTGAATCATTAGAGGCCCCCTTTGGACTTCAGGAACAGCTTGCACTAAGGGTGCATGACACTGACATTAATGGGCACACATGGTACTTTGTGCATTTCAGGAGTGCAGGTGACTCCGAGAATAAATTCTGTCACCTTTTGTTCTTACTGTAAACTCAATACTGATTTTTGCGCACCTGTCCTGACCACCACATGCTGCTGGGAGACTCTTCATAGGTGGTCCCTATAGGTCCTGGGAGGCACTTGCATTTTTCACTGTAACTTATTAGCCTTCTGACTCTGAGGGAGGTATTTGTCCTTTGTTGCCTACAGCATGAACGGCTTGCTCATTGCCCTGGCCTCGTAAGCCTGATGTTAGCAGACTTCTCATTTTTATCTCTGATCT
>PVJX010016720.1:0-14944 GCA_004027295.1 Dolichotis patagonum | reverse complement strand
TTCAGCCTGCTGAAATCTCACGCAGCCTTCAGGGCCCTACTCAAAGCCACCTGCTTTAGATTTTCACTTGGATCCTTTGGAAGGACTGGCTCCCTCTTGTGAATTCTGCAGCCTCTGGCTACCTCTCTGTGTGGTATAAACACCTGTCTCCTCTGGATTCACGAGCTTGGTGATAGAACATCTGTTAGGAAGCCCTGGCATGGAAGACAAGCTCCACAACACCTGGGATGGAAGGAGACAGAAGGCTTAGCTGGTTGGACATGAAGAAGGAAGCCCAAGAGGAAGTCATAACTGGCGCATCTGACTTCTTGGACAGCCTTGCACAAAGATCTTAAAACCAGGCTCCAATCTCAACTTATTTTTTTCTAGATGGGACATTGCTTCACCCCTCTGGCCCTCAGTTCACATGTCCATGAAATTAAGAACGCAGTGATAATCTCACAGTGACACAGAGGCTTTTGTGAGAAATAAGTGAGCGAATAATGATTTGAAGTGCTGACTGGATTTAAAGCTCACAAAATGTACTCAGCACATATCAACTATTATTACAGATACGAGTCTCAGCCTAATCTCTCTCCTTCTTTCTAGGTTGGGCCATGGGCCTAAGCTTGGGGCCTCATTACAGATGGTACAGACTCAATAGGAATTCAAAAAAGGATCTTCTTTGCCCACATTTATTCCTTCCTGCATTTATTCATTCAATGATTGTTTTTGGTACATTTGCTATATGCCAGGGCCTAGGAGTCTGCATAGAATAAGATGAGGTCCCTGGCTTACTGTGCTTATATTCTAAGCAGATGAAAGTAAACAAATATATAACCTTCGATTGTGAATGTTTTATAAGAAGATAACAGGGGTATTAAGGAGAGTGACTGAGGTTTCCAGAGAGGCTTTTATGAGCTGGATTTAAGTGGAAACCTGAGAAATAAGAAAGAGGCGCTGGGGAGAACTGTGCAGGCTTGGGCTGAGCAGTCAGAGGAGCCGAGGAGGCCGCAGAGCCAGCAGAGGAGAGGTGGGCCGGAGCCCGGGGTCTGCACAGGGGCAGCCGCAGAGGCTGAGAGGCTTGGATTTAATTCAAATCTCGGTGGGAAGCTGGTATGGGGTTATAAACAGAGACGTGATATGTAGTATGTAAGACTTGGAGATGATCACCCTGACTGCTGGGTAACAGAGGTTTGGGGAGGAAAAGAACAGCTGAGAAATGACAAGGTGTAGACTTAGAGTACAGATAGTTCAATTTAAATTTTTTCAGTTTAGGATCTTGTTTTTTAACTTTAGGATGATGTGAAAGCAACATGCATTGCATAGAAAGCATACTTCGAACTTCAAAATGTGATCTTCCCCCAGGCCAGTGAGATCCTCTCCAGTGATCCTGAGCAGTGACAGCAGCGAGTGGCAGCTCCCTGATCCCGAGATCACCAGGGCGACATGTGCGTGCCACCGCGCTCTGCACACAGTGCCTGTGCTGCTGAGCTCCAGGTGTGGCAGTTTGGGCGCATTAAATATATTTTCTACTTACAAAGTTTCAACTTAGGATGAGTTTATGGGGATGTAATTCCATCCTAAGTCAGGCACACATGCAGTATTCTGGGGATAATGAGTGAGTGGGACCTGAGTTTTGTGGGTGCACATGGAGCCGAAGGACAGCAAGCCCTCCAGAACAACTCATGGGTTTTGGGCTAACGCTCGCAAGGGTTGAAGCATTTCTTGGCAAGACTGCAGGAAGAGCGCCCTGGAGAAGAATGGGCAGTCAGGTTTTGATTCGGACATAGAGAAGAGAGGCTGTTTATTGTGAAAATGTGCTCATGGGGAAAGTCCTCCTGGTTAGTTGACTGATTCAACAGCAGATACAAGAGCTGGGCCACAGATTGGGATTTCACGGGCATAGAGATGCTTTCAGGGTATGAGACACCATCAGATCACGGGGTTGGGAGATAGGCAGAAGGGACCCTAGGTAACCCCAACCTCCAAAGTCCAATGGAGGAGGAATCAGGAAAGGTTGGGAGGAAAAATCAGCAGAAGGTGTCACCAAACTCAAGGGAAGCCAGTGTGGCAAAGAGTGTGCTATGGCAAATTCTGCCAAGGGATTGAGGAAGGCGAGAATGGACTTCAGGGTTGGCACCACGAAAGGGGATGAGGACTTGGCTCTCAGAGGCAGGCGCTGACCAAGGAAAATGCATGTGCAATGTAGATGACATACGTCTGTGAGGCCGGCAGTCATGAGAGAGCAGAGAATAAAGGTATATGAATGAAAGGAGGGTTTGGTGTGTCATGTTTGCTGCTTAAGATAAGAGGAATTACAGCTTATTTGTTTATTTGTTGATGAAAGAGATGAGGAGTCAGAGGAGAAATTGATCATGCAGGAAAGAGGTGATAATTGCAGGAGCAGAGTCCTAGGTAGGGGCAAGTATCCAGAGCTCTGCAGAGAGGTTGGCCTCTTAAGATGGTTCTTGGTGTCAGGACAGGGCAGGCAGCATCAGGGGGACAGAGGTGGGCAGTAGGGCCAAATACAACAGAGGGAAGACTGGGGCTCCTCAAATACCACATCCGTATCAAGAAGCATGGCTTCTCTCACTGTCTGAGGTCTTCTGAGTGACCTTGGGCAAGTTGCTTTCTGGGCTGTGCTTCTTCTGGGGGTTGGGGGTGGGAAAGTTATTACACTTGACCCACCCTGTCTGGGAAATCAGTACAGAGTCTTCGCTGGCTTTGGCCCAAGATGAAGATCATGGTAAAGATCAGCCAGGCCTTGTCACTCCTTATGTGTCAGGGTCCTAAGTGCTGTGTTACTATGACCCTAGTCTCTTACCCTTTGGGGACCTCTGAACAAAAGTTTGCCTTTATTACCCTACCTGTGACAGAAGGCAGAGAAAGGCTCAAGGGGCACTTCTAAGGAGTGGGAGCAGGAGAGGGCCCATGATTCTGTTTCAGCTCTCGAGAGGCCACAAGAAGGGCAGGAGACAGCACAACTGCGGAGTCAGACCACACACTCCTCTCTGCCACTTGGAACTGTGATTTGTCAGAGACAGATGCCCTTTAGAGTTGAGCCCCAGGGGCTGGGGATGAAGCTCAAGGGTAGAGTGCTTGCTTAGCACATGTGTTCCATCCCTTGCACCAAGGGCTTGTGGGAGATGACCTACAAGACGCTCCTCCCGGATGCCCTCCCCAAAGCCATAGGTTAGTTTAGATTCATAATTTTCTGTTCTTTGCCCACAGAGGAGTCCAAAAGGATATAATAATTGAACTCTGTGAAACAGGATCTGTCCTGGGACTTTGAATAAAGGCCTTACTGTCTCTTTCTATATCTGTAAAATGGGACAGGTGGATCTGCCTTGTGAGATGGGGGAACAGGACTACTGGGTTCATAGTATGGGTTATGCAGTGGAGGCTCAAATGAACGTGAGGTAAAGTTCTGACTTTTGCTAGGGGCAGGGCAGGAGGCCAGGACAGTGCTTAGGCTGTGCACATTGCAGGGGTCTCCTTTCAAGTTCCATCCTCTACCTTAGCAGGAACCAGCCCTTGAGATTGAAAGTGAACTTTTCCTTCCCTTTATATTGGTGAGGGCACAAACTGCCCGAGGCTAGTTTCTTCCTATTCTCCTTTCATCTGTCTGTAAACCTAGCCACCAGTCTTCCTCTCTCTGACCTCAAGTGAGCCCAGTCCAGGTCTGGGTAGACACACGATAAGCAGATCAACTCCATCTGCCCCTTCCTGCCTCTGCTTTACAGAGCTGGCAATGCAGTGGATCTTCAATATAATTGAGTGATTTGCATAGGGTTTCTACTTCTGGGTGCCAAGCAAAAGCCCCCTTACTTTTTAAGCCTTCGGCCCTTGGGCGGACAAGAGGTTATAGCCTCACCTTTGGCATACAGGAGCAGATAAGGTTATGCTGGGATCTAAGGATGCCGCACTCTGGCCCAGACAGTCCTTCCCCCCCCTCCCCACAAGAGTTATCTGTGCCTCGATCCCCAAGTCCTTACCTTGGTGGGGACGAGGATAGGCAGAGGCAGCAGCAAAATGGGCAGAAGTATCGCAAATAGGTAGGAGCGATAGGCCCACAGGCCCTGCCAGCAGGAGGCCATCGTGTGAACCAACTGAGGCTGCCGGAGCCACTGCCTCCTAGAGCCAGAGAACTGAAGGACCAGAGACAGGCCAGCCAGCAGGTGGCCTGGGGCAGGCTTATATAAAGCCAGCAAGTGTTAACCATTGACCCACCCTGGCAATCGGAGTGCTTTTGGAGTCAGGAGGTGGGAGTAGGGAGGAGGGGCCTACAGGAGGAGGAAAGATCAGGAAGACTTTGCAAAGAATGGGAGGGGAAAAGACCAAGGAAGAAAAGCTTCAGGTTCCTTCAAGAAGTTAAGCCCAGAGTTAACTCCTTCTGTATACAGAGACTGCTAAGGGCTGTTGCTAAGAAATAAGGTCCTCAGGGAATCCCCCAGGTGGCCTCCGTGGGGCAGGAGCCCAGGTCCTCCACCCAGCCCAGCCCACCGCAGTTTCTCAGCTCAGCAGTTGACATGGGACCCTGGGAAGGGTGCCCCTGCCTAGGCTATGGAAGTATTTTGCCCTCCAGAGTGAAGGCAGCATGGCTTGGAGCAGGCCCTCCCCTTGCCTCCAGTGTCAAGGAAACTGTCAAAAGTTATCTGTCCTGACAACGTCATACTCACTGTGTGATATTCATCTAGTAACTTGACCTCTCAGAATAGCCACTTCCTCATTCTGCAGCAATCTCTCTCTTTTTTTTAATTTTATGGAAAAAAGTAAAACAACATTTCATAACAGAATAATAGAGTAACAACAATTAATATAAGCAATCTTTTCTTGTGAGGCTCAGATTAGACAATTTATGAATGTTGACAGTTGCTGTGTAAATATTTAGTTTCTTTCAGTTCTTCCTGGTCCCCTTCCCCATGCTGTACCTCATTCCCCATTTCTATAGGATAAAGGTATCAACCATGATTGTCTCAGCTGGGCATGGTGGTGCAAGTCTGTAATTGCAGAATGCTGGGAGTCTGAGGCAGTGGGATTGAAAGCTTGAGCCCCACTTGGACAACTCATTGGTTTAATGAAATCTTGTCTCGAATTTTAAAAAAAATTTTTTTTGGAAAAGATCTAGGGATGGGATGGGGGTTTAGTTCAGCAGCACAAGCACCTGCTTGGCAGGTGCAAGGTCCTGAGTTTGATCCCCACTAAAAAACCAAAAAAAGTCCAGGGATGTAGCTCAGTGCAAAGGTCCTGGGTTCTATTCCCAGGAACATATGCACACATTGTCTATTTTGGAGACATACTCAACCTCTCTCTGTATCATTCATTTATCCATCCTGCAAACAAACATTTGGCACTGATCATGCACTTGATCCTGAGCTCACACTAAGGGTACAGAGAATAAAATTCTACTGTCCGTGTTGTGGTTAATGTTCGTTTGGCACTTAGTATGAGCTGTTGATATACTATCTCATTGACCATACAAATACACCATGAATAGGTGTTCCTATTCTGTTTTATAGATAAGGAAACGGAAGCCTAAAGATGAAGCCAGCCAAAATGCAAACATGCATTGTGAGTGCCCCAGGGGAAGGGGCATTCTGAGGGAGAAGATGAACACTGGAGGAATGCGGCAAGGACACCTGGAGGAGAGGACATCCGGGCCAGCACTAGAGAGTGAATGGAGGCAGTGCACAGCAGGCAGAGTGAACCAAGGCCTGGAAGGGCGGCTGGTGTACATATGGTGTGTGTGTGACAGAGGTGAGTGGTGGTCTGGAAGACGTTGCATCATCTCTCTGGACAGAGCTTCTATCTCTCGGTCCCCTCACCCTCTCTTGCCCTGATCTGCCCACAGTAGGAGTTTGATTCATGTTTCTGATAGTCATCAGAGTGTGGCGATCTGTGTGTGCCAAGATAAGATGCAGGGAGACTGTTTCAGATAGTCTGGCAAAGACATAGAAGCATGTTGAGTTCAGAGAACAGATGGTTCCCTGTGGTCAGTATGTGAAGTTGTGGTTGGGGGGAAGGGTTGGGAGCTGATAACCACATTTCCAGGGTATACAATAGTGTTGTTGTTAGGCTACCAGGTTCCCCCCTGGGTTCTGGGGGATCTGTGTGAGATAGACCTCCAACACCCTGCAGGGTGGTCATAGTGATGTGGATGGTTTCAGGACCCGGGATGGCAAGGTGGGAAGCTGGAGTAGCAGAGACAGACCTACCCCTCAGTCCCAATCCACTCCCACGCAGCCAGCCTGCCACCTGCTCAGGGAAATGTGAGCAAGAGCCAGGAAGCACTGGAATAGACAAAGGGTTTCAGACATGTAGGACAATACCTGATTCTATTTTCCCCAGGAGGAGGCCTCTCCCATGGCCTGCGGCTTTGGAGGAGCCACCAGAGCCACCAGGCTGGGCTTCATCTGCCAGAAACAACATTTGCCATGTGTGAAATTTGCACCCCAGTTCATGTAACTCTCCAGGTCAACCCGCAATGTAGGTTTGGAGCAGTGGGGCTATTTGTGCAACATCACTTAATATGTGGGAAAGTGACAAAACCTGGGTTCATTTCCCAGACTGTCCATGCCCTTAGTGCAGCCCTCCATGTTCTGGAATGAGACAAAGTTCGGTGTTGCCCGATTAGCTGGCTACTGCTTTTTGGACACCCCTGGCCTCCCTCTTGTAGCCCTCCTCAAAGCCATAGGCTTTTGGGACCTTTGCATCACCAAGTGCCCCTCTATGATGAATTCATCTTGAAGTCAGTGTCCCAAGGCCAGAGGAAAGCCTCCAGCTGTCACACTCAATGCAAGAACTTACCCCTTGCCCAGCAATCACAGCCAAGGCCCCACTCCGCCAGGCCCTGTTCAGTTCCCGGTTAGCCCTACCCTTTCTTCCTCAATTACTAATAACACGGATCCCGATGGACTGTGAACTGTTCACACAGGAAAAAGAGCTGTCCTTCTGCAGTCCTTGCTGGAAACTTGCTTATAACAGGTCTCCGTGCTATCTTAAGAGAAGTCATAACCTGGAAACACCTCCCTTGTACTTTGCCCGTTGACCCTCCAGGAGCAGCCATCAGAGAACAATTGAAAGTCTAGGGCTGAAGCGTTCCAGGTTTGTGAGAGCAGCTTGTCCTCTGAAGCAGATGGCTGATAAGGAGGTAGAGCTGGGCTGGGACTGTGCACAAGGTGGTGTTTTGGAAGCTTGGACTAGAATGCAGGGTAACCCAGTGGGAGCAGAGCCTGGGCTGGAGCCCATAGGGTCTTGAGTGGTCCAAGCATGGTGGGCATGGCTGTACGTACCAGACCACCTGGTAAACTGCAAACCCTGGGACCGTCCCACCTACAGGAGGGAAGACACAGTGTAGAGACAGTGGTCAAGTCCTTGATGGAGGAAGAGGGCAAAGATGTTCTCAAGAACAGAAGATCATGGGTCAGCAAGGCTGAGAAGGCACATTAGGGTTGTTTTCAAGACAATCACTCTCCTTCCAAAAGAAGTGCCCTTCAGGGTGACCAGTTTGCTTGGAGACATTAGGGTGAGGTACAGTAGGGGGCTGGGCACCTTGCTTATAGCTCTGAGAATCCTGCACCAACTCCAGCACCCTGATTCCCCCTTCTCATCTTCCATCGCCTCTCCAGCTGGATCCACATGGTGTGTCACACATGTGTTCACATCCTCGCCTCTCGACACCTAACAAGGTGCTGCGAAGGCACTTAAACATCTGTACAAGAACTGGTCCTTCAGGCCGGGGATTTAGCTCAGTGGCTTAAGCGCCTGCCTGGCAAGCGCAAGGTCGTGAGTTCGATCCCCAGTACAAAACAAAACAACAACAACAAAAAAAACTGGTCCTTCTTTTCTCTTTGGCTCAGCTCTCGCTCAGCAATAAGCCAGACTCAGCAGTTTTCAGATCCTCGTGTAGGCTCTGCATTTCTAAAATTTCCGGGGAGTTCCCAGGCTCTTGTGTCTTTTTATTGTCCATGCCTCCTCCTCCCTGCTTTACTGGGTCAGGCTTGTTTATCTTTCAAGTTTCTAAGACTGAACTTTTGTGAACTCTCATCACAGACTGGCTTAGGTCCTCTGCTTGGTGCTCCAGACATGTGTCATGGCACACATTACATTGCATATTAGACACTGCGTTCCCCCAGTAACTTGCCTGTACCCCCACCAGACCGTAAGCTCCACCTGGGAAGGGACTGTCTGTTTGGACCTGGAACCCAACACATATGTGCCCAAAGAGTGGTGTAGGGAGACAGGTGTGTGGGATGCCCATGAGATCGTTCATAAAGTTCGCAGCAGAGAGCCAAGCCTTGCTTCCAGCACATTTTAGAGCTGGTCCTTGGAGCATCGGTTAGGACACAGAGGAGCCATTGGTCAGTAATGAGGCAAAGAGGTGAATGGGCTTTGGCCTCCAATCAAGATCAAGATGAGGGCCTAGGGATTCACCTTAGAACCAGCCTTGCCCATGTGCTTTGGCTAGGCAGGGATCCAGGGACCATTCTAAGCCAAAAGGGACCTGAGACTCACTTATAAATATATAATAGTAGGAAAATATAAATATATAATGTTATAATTTATAGTATTATAATTTTACTTTGCTTTAAAAATTATTTATACTTTGAGTTTCTCATGTAAGAGAAGTTATGTGATATTTAAGTTTGTATGTCTGATTTATTTCACTTCACAGTATGGTCTGAAGGTGCATCTATTTTCCTACTATAATACTTAGATATTTATAATAAATTTATGTATTATAATATAATGCATACATATAAAGCCCAAGAGCCACCAAGCAGCAAGGTCCACCCTCTCTTCTCCTAAGTCTCCATGCTCTTTTTAAAAACATGACACACCATAAAATTTACCATCTTTGTCACTCTTATGTGTATAGCTAACATGATTAAGAATAGTCACATTATTGTGTAACCAACTCCAGAACTTTGTCACCTTGCAAAACTAAAACTGCATTGATTAACCAACTCCCCATTTTTCCTTTCCCCAAGTCTCTGGTCAGCCACCATTCTACCTCTTGTCTTTGAGAGCTTGATTGTTCTTGATACTTCACAGCAATGAAATCACACAGTGTTTGTCTCCGTGTGCTGACTGGCTTGTTTCCCTTAGCACAATGTCCCCGAGGTTCATGAGTGTTGTGTAGCGTGTCAGCACTGACTTCCTTTTTTAGGCTGATGGCACCCCATTGCAGGTGCAGACTGTTTATCCATTCATACATCAACAAATGCCTGAGCTGCTTTCCACTGCGGCTGCTGTGAGCAAGGCACTGTGAGTGGGAGTGTACAGACATCTCTCTGAAACCTTGCTTCTAGTTCTCTCAGCTGTGTACTTAGCAGTGGTATTGCTGGATCACAGTCATTTTATTTTTTTCCTAGGAACCTCAATAATGTTTTCCACATTGGCCACACCATTTACATTTCTTCTGACAGTTCACAAATGTTCCAATTTCTCCAATACAGTATAGCTTTTATTTTTTTCAATTTGTGCTAATATTTACCCAGGTTAATGACTTTATATATATATTTGTTTATTTGAATATGTTTGCAGTACATGTTTGTGTTCATTTTAGGGAATAGGTACATGTCCTGAACATATCCTATTTTTTTTTTTTTTTTTTGGTACCGGGGATTGAACTTATGACCTCACACTTGCAAGGCAGGTGCTTATGCTGCTGAGCTAAATCTTTGCCTCTTAAATCTTTTTTATTCCCCTTCCCATTCTTTCCCTCCCCCACCTCCATCTCTAGATCCCCTTTCCATTTGCAAAAGATCTATCTCCCTGTTTCCTATTGTCTATCTTTTTTGTTTTGTTTTTAAAATTATTTGTACCTTAGGCTTCTCATATAAAAGAAGTTATGTGATATTTAAGCTTCTGTGTCTGATTTGTTTCATTTGACATTATGGTCTCAAGGTACATCTGTTTTCCTACAAACAACTAAAATTTGTCCTTTTTGTGATTACCAAATTATTCTTTTTTTAAAAATTTTATAGGGATAAAACCAAGTAAAATAAAACAGAATAAAACCATTCAAAATATGCCAGTATAAGTGATACAGGGCTTCAAGACCTTACAAAATCAACAATAGTTACCATAACGCCTTTTGTTTTCTTCAGAATAGCTACAGATACCTTTGGATATGGTAAAAATCAAACAGAACAGGATAGAATAGAAACAATGAAAATAAACAATGAGTGCAATAAAGAACTTCAAAACAAGCCAACAGTAAATCTAAAATTGCTACCATAATGTCTTGCTATCTTTTAAATAGTTGCTTAGGCCACCATATTTAACATAATCAAACAAGACAAAAGAGAATAAAACCCAACCCAACAAATAGTGAGAATGATGTAATTTCCAGGTGGCGATCGCTTCCCGGTGAGGTCTGGTTCTCTCCCTCTTGTAGTCTACAAATGGCGCTGACTCACAAAGAGGCTTGGGTCTGGCTGTCCCCACTCTGGCAGTGGCCCACTCGTGGCATTGGTTTCCAGGCAGAGATCACCTCCTGGTGAGACCTGGTTTTCTCTCTCCACAGGCTGTGAATGGTCTGTCCTTCTTTGTGACAGAGTAGTACTTCATTATATATAAAAGACATTTTCTTTGTCCATTCATTTGTTGATGATTATATAGGGTGCTTTTAAGATTTAGCTATTATGAACTGTGCTGCTATAAATAAGGGCATGCATATATCACTGTGGTATAATGTCTTTAACTCTTTTGGGAAGATACCTGAACGGAGAATATCTAGGTCAAATAGAATTTCTAATATTAGTTTTTTGAGGAATTTCCAGGCAAGTGCTGTACCGCTGAGGTATATCCCCAGCCCTTGAGGAATTTCCATACACTCCTACTAACAGTATAGAAAGATACATTTCCCCCACAGGCTTATTGGCATTCATCACCAAAACATCATTTTGATGTTTTGGTGATGATAGCAATTTTTTCCAGGGTAAGATAGAATTTCAATATTGTTTTAATTTGCATTTTTCTGATGGTTAGAAATTTTGAGTATTTTTTCATGTATTTGTTGGCCATTGTACTTCTTCTGAGAAGTATCTATTTATTTCAATTACCCATATTTTAATTGGATCATTTATTTTGAGGGCTTTTTTTAGCTCTTCATATATTCTAGAGATTAGTCAGTTAGAGGCGTAATTAGCAAAATTTTTCCCATTCTGAGGGTTTTTGCTTCACTTTGATTTTCTTTGCAGCATAGAAGCTTTTCACTTTGCTATAATCTCACTTGTTGATTTTTAAAACTTATTATTATGCTTTTTGCTGTTTTTCAAAATAGGTCTCTATGTAGCCCCGGCTGGTCTTGAACTCATGACAATCTTCTTGCCTCAGTCTCCTGAGTGCTGAGATACAGGTGTGCACCAACATATCTGGCTTTTTTTTTGGTTTCATTTTGTTTTGTTTAAATCTGGCTTCGAACTCACTATGTAATGCACATTGCTCTTAAACACATGTCCCATTTTTAAATTTATTTTATTTTATTTTATTTATTTATTTTTTGGTACTGGGGATCTAACTCACAACCTAGTGCTTGACAGGCAGGTGCTAATACCACTGACCTAAATCTCCAGCCCCCGTTTTTTTTTATTCTTGATACTATTTCTTGTGTTTTATTTAGAAAGTCCTTTCCTGTGCCTGTGTCTTCAAGAGTTTTACTTAGTTTATCCTTTATAGATGGTTTCTGTCTTAATATTTATGTCTTTGTTCCATTTTTATTTTATTTTGGTACATGGTAATAGATATGGGTCTAGATTCAATCTTCTGCATGGGTAATCAGTTTGTCCAGCACATTTGTTAAAGAGATTGTCTTTCCTCCAGAATAAGCTTTTGCCCCTTTGTTAAGGATCAGATGACTTAATGAGCCTAAGGTTGTTTCTTCATCTTCTGTTCTGTTTCACTGATCCACATGTCTATTTTTGTGGCAATACCATGCTGTTTTTATCACTGCAATATAACTTGAAATCAGGATCATGATGCTCCTTCTCCCCTCCTTGCCCCAGGATTGTTTTTGTATTCTAGGTCTCTTATGCTTCCAAATAAATTTTATGATATTTATATATTTTGGTAATATTAGTTCTGCTTATCTAGGAACAGGGGCTATCTTTCCGTTTTCTGACATCATCCTCAATCTCTTTTTTCAGGGTAGTGTATTTTTCACTGTAGAGATCTTTTGCTTCTTTGGTTAATTCCAAAGTATTTACTTTTTCTTGATGCTATAGTGAAAAGTATTGTTTTTCCAATTTCTTTCTTGGTGAGTTCATTATTAGTATAGAGGGATGCTATTGAATTTTTTTTATTGATTTTTATATTCTGCTACATAGCTGCATTTTGTTATTAATTCTAGAAGACTTTGGGTGGAATTTTTGGGTCCTGTATGTAAAGGATCATGTCATCAGCAAATAACAATAATTTGACTTCTTCCTTTCCTATACATGTCCTATACATTTTACTTCATTTTCTTGCCTGAATTCTCTGACTAATATATTGATGACTATACCGAATAGGAGCAGTGATAGTGGACATCCTTGTCTTCTTGATTTTAGAGGGAAAGCTTCCAGATTTTTCCTATTTAATATGATGTTAGCAGTAGATTTGTCATAAATGACTTTTATCAGATTGAGATAAGGTCCTCCTACACCTGTTTTCTTTTTTTAGTCAGTGAGGAAGTTTGTTTGAGAAAGTAAAAGTGAAGAGTGAGAGATAAACTGGCTCTAGAGACTGAGCTGGGACTGAATAAAAGAAAAAAGCAAGATAAAGGAATGCTCTGGAGAAAGCAGAGTGGACTGTCATGAGGGAAAGCCACGCTAGCAGAGTTTTCGTGTGGTACCTCTCCTTTATGCTGTCCAAACCTTAAGGAATCCTACAGGACCTCCTAGACACCATTCCCGAGAGGCAGTGCTGGGATCCTATGTCTCAGCCTGATAGCAGGTCTAGGCCATCCTGTTGAAAACCTGCTTGTCTATGTGCAGAGCTTTGACACGCATGCAGAGAAATGTTCTGCACACGTGTCTGAGATCTTGTAAATGATGAGTCATGCCTCATTCCCCAGCCAAGCTGGCCATGCCTTGATCTCTTATCTCCATTTCCCCCTAAGAGATACAAATCCCCATAATTCTTTACGGAGTGCTGAGGGAGTGGAGGTCTCCATCTTTACAGCTTCTTCAAACTGGAAGGGACTGTAGACCCCACACACTCTCCAGCTACTTTGGATGCTGTAGCTCATTGGCGAGGTTACAGGAAGAACAACCCAGCATTCCTCAGAGGAGGTGATACTGTACACGGACAGGGGCATTGCAGGTTTCCCTGGGCCTCTTTAGTCGTCAAAGCAGGAAATGGAGGTTCTGGCTGGCCTACCCCCTCTCTGGGAGCCAGGACAGTCAAATCTCCAGTGCCATGAGTCAGGCACCTTACCTGCCTCACATGTGGAGCAGGACTGTGGAGGAGGCTTGGTGCGATCTCTTGCCCAATGTGGTCTTCTTGCTTGAAACAGGAGCTCTTTCCCTGGCTGTCCCTGAGTACCTCCTTAGGGGACCTGGCTGGGTTTAAAGCATTACCAATTGCAACAGCTACAATCTTAGCCTCTCCTTTGCCTCTTCTCTGCATCCTGATTTTTGAACACAGAAAAGGCCGTGTCCAGCAACTAGGTCATAGGTGTCTGTGGCCCCATCTGCAGATTTTGTATCTTACATCAATTATCTGGGGTTGAGTAACAGATAAAATGACATTCCATTAGCAGAAAGCCTCTGCTAATCTGTTATAAAACAAAGTTGGAATTTTCTCTGCAGCCTGTAGACCACACACACTTTATCATAATTAATTGACTTTTTAATGCACCTTTTCATCCCCATGATAAGAGCATGCTGAGTATTATGGTCCCAGTTTGGCTCTGTTGAAGGCAAAATAGCTCTTCCAGGTTGGTTCCATTCCTTTTTCAAGGCATACTGCTCATCAGCGTAGTTTCTAGACACTTGTAGGATGTTTTGTCTTTCATCTGAAGTATAGCAAGTGGTCAACATAAACTGAACATCTCACGTGATAAGTCAAAGCAAAGATCAAAGTTTAGAAGCCGTCTGCGAACTTACTGGAGCCTTCTGACAGTTGTCCTATTTATTGTTGCTCACCTTCTTATACACATGCAACTGAAACAAGGACCTGAACTCAGGTGTTTCCTTCTTGGCCTGGGACTTCTTTTTTTTTTTTATTTTATTTTAAAAGGGAGTAAAAATAAACACAACAAAACAGAACAGAACAGGACATAAGAAAGCATAAATTTCAAAGCTAGACAACCAGAGATCTTCACTATCTGTCATATTGTCTCTTGTTTTCTTCCAAATGACTGTCTTTATCTTTGCATACAGGGAGCTCATACTAAATAACATAGCCAATCTTTTCACAAGATGTGTAGTTCACTGGCTCCCACAAGATGTGTAGTTCACTGGCTCCCACTTGCTAGGCAGGGGGGAGAGGAGGGGGGGTCACGGGATGGGGCACAGGATGACATGAGATGTCTGATTCTCAGCGCATGCACCGGCAGGATCACAGTGCCCCCCCAGAGAGGGGAGGAGTTCCTTGTTCTCCTGGCACTCCAAGTCAACCGCACTATGCAGGTCCCAACGCGCCAGGGTCTCTCTCCTTCGGGCTGCCAAAAGTCTGCCACACTCTCAGCCACCCCCAGAGAGGGGAGGAGTTCCTTGTTCTCCCAGCACCCCAAGTCAACCACACGGTGCAGGTCTGGCCTGGAACTTCTGTTAGAGGTGGGTTAAATCACGAATTAGAGTAATCAGAATCATCAGCTTCAGGTTTTACCCACGGGGCTAAAAGTCATCTGAGAAGCATGCTAAGGGGGCTGAGAACACTGGGCTCCCTTGCGGCACTAGGCTCTAATGGAGTTCTGGAGACACTTGGAAGGGATGGAATTGATTTATTGGCCCGGGGGATATGAGGAGGAGAT
>PVJX010016719.1:0-39763 GCA_004027295.1 Dolichotis patagonum | reverse complement strand
TGGTTGTCTATATTTCTGTTCCACTCCACTATCTGCCCTGTTCACTGAGGCCTCTCTGCCACTGTTCCTGAAATGCTCGTATTCTTGTTCTCTCTCCCTAGAATGTCCTTCAGTATTTTTTGTAGGGTTGGACTGGTGGTCACAAATTCTCCTAGTTCCTCTTTGTCATGGAAGCATCTTGTTTCTCCATTAATTTCTAAAGAGAGTTTTGCAGGATACATCAATCTGGGCTGGAGGTTTTTCTCCTTCAGTGCTTGAATTACTTCACTCCAAGCTCTTCTTGACCTGATGGTCTGTATTGAGAAGTCTGCCGTGATTTTGATGGGTTTTCCTTTATAGGTGATCTGTTTCTTTTCTCTGATGGCTTTTAATATTCTGTTCTTATATTGAATTTCTGGGATCTTGATTATTATGTGTCTGGGTGTAGCTCTGTTTGGGTTGTAGGTGGCTGGAGTTCTGCATGCTTCATACCTCTGCATATCATTTCTTTTTTCTATGCTTGGGAAATTTTCCTTAATAATTTCTGTGAATAGCCTTTGTAATTCCTCTGTTTTGATTCCTGCTTCTTCATTCACATGCTTTATTCTTAAGTTATAGATACTCTTGTCATCTTCTAGTCTTTGTATCTTTACTGCCTGCTCCCTTGTTATTTTTAAGAGATCTTCCCTTTCATGACCACACATTGCAAGCCTGTGTTCAATTTTTGATAGTCTATCTTTGGTTTCTTTCAAGCAGTTTTGCCAGCTTTCTATGGAGTCTTTAGTTTCCTGATAATCTCTTTGAATCTGCTTCATGAATTCTAGGTTTATTCTGTATTCTTCATTAATTTTTTCTCGCCTTTTTGTTCTTCCATTCTTCTGTCTGTGTCTTCTTGAGAGGTGCCCAACCTTTCTTTTATTAATCTACTTATCTCTTGTTTAATTTGAATTAATATTTCAGTTTTGGTCCCACTTACGAGGTCCTGAATATATCTCTTTATGTCCGCTAACGCTGTGTTTGATGTTGCATTTTTGCTGCCCTCGATCTCTTTTGTATTTGCCTCTCCTGGATCAATGTTCTCAGGGTTGGGGGCTGGGGTTTTTTTCTTATTTCTCCCTTTAGTCATGTTTTTAGTTCCTTCCATACAAGTGTACAGTGTAATTCCCAGACCCTTTTCTTGTTGGTTAAGGCTCCTCTAGAGGGCGCAGGCTAGGAGCTTTTGCCGTCTTCAGTCGGTTATCAGAGATTAGAGTTCAGGCACAGGCAGTGTGTGCTGGCTCCTCCCCTCTGGGCCAGTCAACCTTTGCAGGCCTTCACTGCGTCAGTGTGCGCCGATCTCAGGGAATTAATTTGTAGCGACTCACTGGGTCCCAGCCAGGGGTGCGGCCTAGTCCAAGCAGATTCCACCAATCTGCTAGAGGAGGGGAGCAACCAACTGAAGCCACTTCCTTATGGAATTAGGGTTCTCCTGCCCAAATCCAACATGTCGTCCAGTCAGTTTTCCCTTTCCTGTGGGAGGGTCTTATTCCCATCACTCACCATGTGTTGATGCTGGTCCCCGAGAACTGCTGGGCTCCCCGACCTCCGGCTTCAGCGCAGCTGCAGTGCGAATTCACGGTGCCTCTAGGTGGGTCGCATGCAGGGCCGGTCTGGGCGAGCCGCACGCAGGGCTGTTCAGCTCCACGTTCTGGCGGCTCAAGCCAGTCACTTGGGTGCGGATCAATTGGTCAGGTCTCCTGCAGGGATTCAGGGGGCTCGAGGAGTGTGCTGTGTTCACTGATCTTAACTTCTCTTATGGTAGCCCCAGGTCCTCATATTCTTGAGCGGTTTTTTGCACTTTAGTTCCTTCGTGGGTTGTGAGAGTCCATCTCTCTCTCTGTTTGGGTCTCTCCAGGGTGTTTTATTCTGGCATTTAAGCTGTCTCTCTCAGAGAGGGTCCCTCTCCTGCTACCTACTTGTCCGCCATCTTTGGACTGGGGGTGACACCGATTTTGGCTTGACGTCCACTTTGAAAATAGCATAGCTATTCTTGCTTACTTTCAGGCTCTGGATGCATACAGTGTCATATTCTATCCTTTGATACTCAGTCATGTGTTTTTTGTAGTATTTGTTTCTTTGTGTGGATGAGATGTGTCTTTTAGGCAGCATATAGTTGTTTTGTTTTTTTTTAATCTGCTGTGTCTTTTGCTTAGAAAGTTAACATCATTGATATTTAGTGTTATTGAAATTCATTTACTGAATCCTGTTATTGTATTCTTTTTCCAGTGCCAGTTCCTTTGTTTTTTCCTTTTGTTCAACTATTCTCCCAGTTAGATGTGTCCTTCCCTCTGGATTTTTTGGTGGTATTGGCCTCACTATCTTTGTCTAGTATTTCCAAGTACTTTCTGCAGTGCTAGTTTAGTCGTTGTCTTAGTTACTTTTCTCATTGCTGAGACAAAATACCTGATGTCCAAAGTTAAGGAAGGAAAGGTTTATATAAGCTCACAGTTTGTGAAGGTTTTGGTCCATTATCAGCTGGCTCCAAGGTGGGGTGGCATGTAACAGAGAGGTAGCCCTTCTTGCCAGCACAAGACAGCAAAAGTAACAACAGCAAAAAGAGGGGAGAGGGGAGAGCAAGCCTCTTTTCCTCCTTTATATTGTCTGAAGACTACCTGCCTTAGGGCAAGTGTAGCACTAACACCACCTCCATGCCCTCCATGCTCAGGATGTTTACAAAATGAGAATCCTAGCACCTTGCTAGTCACTTAAACTTATAAACAACTCAAATTGATACAATGTATCAGTTATTACAGTGGTCATGGTTTTCTTTAGGTTCTCTTTGTCATGGAAAATCTTTATTTTTCCACCAATTTTGAAGGATAATTATGCAGAATATAGGAATCTTGATTGGCAATTGTGTTCTTTTAGGGCCTGGAAAACTTTGCTCCAAACTTTCCTGGTCCTTGTAGTTTATGTTATGAAATCTGCTGTTATTCTGATAGGCCTGCTTTTGTGGGTTACTTGATGTTTTTCTCTAATATCTTTTAGTATTCTTAGCACTGAATTTCTGAGAGTTTGACTATGAGATGTCATAGAGTTTCTTTTCTGATTGTGCCTCTTTAGGGTTCTATATGCTTGATATACCTGGATATTGAATTCGTTTCCTAGATTTGGGGATTTTTTGTTACAATTTTAGTGAATCAATCTTTTTTTTATACCTATGGTTTTCTGACCTTTTATTAACTTGTATAATTACTAGGTTTGTTTCTCTTAAGTCATCTAGGAGGTATTGTTGAGCTCAGCTTCCCAGATGTCTTGCTGCTTTTAGAATTCTAGTGCTTGTTACTATGTCAACCTTGTCTTCAGTTTCTTACAGTCTCCCCTCAGACTGGTCATTGCTATAGCCTATTGCTCATACTTTCAAGTTTTTCATATTCAGGATTTCTGCTTGATTTTTCAGTCTCTTAATTCTTTAGAAAAGTGATCCATTCATATTTTGTGTTGTCTTCTTTATTTCAACCAATTTCTAAACTCATTAAAACTTTTAACTTGGGCTTATGTATTAGTATTTTTCTTTGAGCTCTTCACACATTTTAACCATTTGGTTTTTGGCTTCCTGGCCAGATACTGCCTCCATTTCAGTGCCTGCAAGATTAGCTTTCTGTGAATTAAGAGTTTCAGAAGGATCTTGTAGCTGTTGCATAGGCATTGAGCTCTGTGCATTTTGGAGAGTGGGTGGCAGGTGAGATATGGTGTAGGCTCAGAGCATGGTGGCTTTAGAGAGGGCAGTGGGAGAGTGCTTAGTGACACAGGCCCAGTGTCTTGTCTTCATCTATGGGTCACATGGTTATGGCTACTGCACACCCTGCAACTCACTGTCTCCTGACTGTCTCCTGAATCCTGTGTGGTTGGCTTTGAGTCCCTGTCGAGGACGACGCCTTTGTTTCTCACCATAGGAGTTGCCGGTCCTCAGTCACCATCTTTTGAGTGATTTCTTTGAGTGATTCTCTGGCCCTCACCTTCCTTAGTGCTCTAATCTGTGGAGACCCTGACCTACAAATAGCACACTTTGATGGTTCCTGTGTCCTCTTGGGAAGAGACCTACAATTGGTTGTACTAGGTGGTTGCTAGGCTGATGGCTGAATACAGCAGCCCTTCCATTACAGCTCTTATACTCAGCTTCCTCTGAGGTTAGATCTCTCCCCAAGATGGTTTGTTTGCCCTGGCCCTTAAACAATGCCGGGATTGAGTGGCAACTCAGCCTTTTTCTCTAAACATCCTAGATAATGAAATTTTTCTGGTGGAATTCTCCTTCAGCTTGCTTTCCTGAATTTGGGATTTTTGTTCACAACCCTCCAGAGCCCACACCTGTTTCCAAGTACCTGTAAATCCTGGTGAATATCTTCTAAGTAACTAGAGCTGCTTCCTCTAGCTTGCCATGGTGGAAAATCCAGGAGTAAGATTGTTTTTCCACTTTAAAGAAGTTCCAGTTTGGGGTTTAAAAGATTAGGACAATTCACTGTAAATGAGGAATGCTTATTCTCAGTATGTTTTATCATTTTGTAAAATGAATTCCAAGGAGTGCATTTAAGTGTTTCACAAGTAAAATATTAATTAAATTGCCTTTCAATTGACTTCTAGCTGTTAGTCATCACAAACTTTATTGTTAAAATAGTCATAGTTTGTTTTCATGCTTCCTTATGTGATACATAATTACAGTAATGTGCATGATAATGTACATTCTGAGTTGTCTGTAATTACATTCTCAGTTGTCAGAAATAGACGTAAATAAAAGAGAAGGCTCCTTAATGGAGCACTTTTTTCTGGACAAGGATAATTTCACCATACCTGGCCTCAAAATATTATATCTGTTTATGAGGAGGTTCAATTTCATATGGAAACTTTCTAGACCTGTATTTCCAGTGTAAGCTCATTCCTGGAGAATCAGGCAATCCATTCAAGTTCCCTGGTGGGCATTTAATTGTCTTGCTCCTGCAAAGCCCTGAGTAATATAGCATATTGCTTCCTTAGTCTCTTTTGACATTTATGAGACCATGGCTTGCTTTGAATTTGCTTCGTGGATAAACCTATAGAAAGAAATTTGTTCCCAGAGATTATGAAGTGTTAGACCATGTGACAGTTAATCTTGATTGTCAGTTCATTGGCTTGAGAGTCACCTAGGGGATTAGAGCACACTTCTTGATGTACCTGGGTAGGTCATATAGGCATGATCTTGGAGACTGTGTCTGGTCATGGGTCCTTTCATCTCCAGCATGTTTCCTTCATGTTCTGGTTCTGGACCACCACAAACTAAGCAGCTTTGCTGCATACCCTTCCACCACACTTTTTCTGGTTTGGAACCAGCTAACCACGGATAGAACCCTTTGAAGCCATGAGCCAAATTAAACTCCTCCTTAGATTGCGGGTGTTAGGTATTTTGTCCCAGCAATAGAAATGGTAAATAATACAGTCCCCAAATAGAACTTGGGAATCTTTTGTTGAGGACAACTAATCTATGTAGGAAAATTGCAGTGATAGAACTACAAAAGCAACTTTCGATTTTTTTTTTTAACTCATCTGCTTTATAAATTAGGAACAGAAGAAATTATGTAATATTTAAGAATGGGCACTCCAAGAAATCTGATCTTTAGAAAAATAACCTAGTCAATTCACAGAACACGTATATAAAGAAAGAAACATACTAAAGGATGGATCACTTAAAATTGGGAGAAAATCAAATTTTAAAACTTCAAATTGCTAAATTCCCAGTTCCCATTGGGTAGGTTAAAAATAACAGCACTTAATTCTCAGCAAAATTAAAGGTCTTGGGTTAAAATAGCATAGTTTTAGATGAAGAGAATAATGAATCAAACATTACAACACTGTCTTATTCTCATGGGTGACAACCTACCATCCTCTACAATTCTCAGTCCATTTACATTGTGTTGTGTCCTACTTACTTCCTTTTTGTTTTCTGACTTCCACCCTCCTTTTGATGGGTCCTCTTCCTTCTTATGCTTCACTAAATATAACTTAGGGGTTGGGTTCATTCCCCCACCCCCACTTCTTTTTCTTTTGTCCAATTAGGTTTCCTTCCGTTTGGTTTTGTTTTGCAGCAGTTGTATCTTACACAGTAAGGAGCACTCCTTAAACATGGAAATCCTGACACACAACCCTTTTCTTTACTACCCCCTTTTCTTTAGAATTGTTTTATCATATTAGAGCAGTATAGGGGTACTTCAAAAACCATCTTTTGTGAGAAAGCTGTTGAAATATAATTGAATGTCAAGAACTAAAATTTGTGAATGGATAAGAAAAAGCATAGGACTCTTGGTAATGGAGGAGGAGTAATTGGGATGTGTTAATTTTAGCATACTGCTACTGCCTAATTTCTTTATGGTTTAGGAGAGTATTATTCATTCTAATTTGTTCTGCCTTTAATCTAAGTATGGTTATAGAAAACCGCATTATTTGTTATGTTACAAGTCTTCCCAGTATTTGTAACACAAGACAGTTGTTTATACCTTAATTGTCAAACTTCAATGGGCATAAGCAATATTTGTTAAAAACATTCTACCCCTTTAGCATTCAGTAGACCTTAGTCTGGTCATTTTAAAATTGTGAAGAAGCATTCCAAGTAGTTTTAATGCAGGTTATTAGCAGACCACAATTGAAATAACATTGTCTCACAGGATAAAGTTAAAACTCTTTGGTGGTGGCTTACAATTTTACCCCTCCTGGGGCTGGAGATTTAGCTCAGCAGTGTAAGCACCTGCCTGGCAAGCACGAGGTTGTAAGTTTGATCCCTGGTACCAAAAAAAAAAAATTCCAGCACAATTTTCCCCCTCCTTCCTCTCCTGTTTACTTTTTCATAAGACTACACACTCATGCTTCCGAAACAATAAACCACTTAGAGTTCTCAACATGTCTTTCTTTTTCACATTTCCATCCTAGTGTATACCGCTCCTTCTTCTAAAACACCCTCACCCTTCTTCTCTGTCTTGGACATTCATTTCTCCTACCTCCACTAAAGCATCACCCCTTTCTTCTCCTTCTCAAGTTGACTTACAGTATGTTCACTTAACATACAGTTCAGCTTTTAACAGTGTTTCATCACTGTTGATTTTCTTCTCTATCCTCTGCTAAATTACGTATAATTTGAGGACAGCAACCATAGTGTTCATCTCTATTACTCCAGTGTCTGGCACATAGAAGACATACTAGAAGCATTAAGTAATTGGAAATATTCATACCTGTTTGGAACATTTTACACATTGAATGTAGCCCCAGAGAAATGCTCTAGGGGCACCTTTGCTCTTCTATATTGAGAGTTTTACATGGTTTTAAGTATAGAGTACTTATTTTGGCAAAAAGCAGTGGTTTTTAATTTTCATTCTCTAAGGTATCCTGTGTATGCCTTGATTTCATTTTTTCCAGTTGTGAGTTTTTTAAGTTGTATTTTCTTTTAGGGCTTTTATTTTCTTTTATGGCTTTCATTTCTGTGTTTAATCATCTTTACCTGCAATACAGTAGCTTTCTATGATTTTTCCCTTCTGTAAGCACTGTTACAGTCACCCTGTTCTCTGACTAAAATACCATATGCCCTTTCTCCCTTCACTTCCATGTTAAAGAACTCAGTTTTCTTCAGAGAAACGGAACAGAGTGGAATGGAACGTAGTTAAAATAGAAATTTGTAGGACTCTTCATGACCCATTTCTGTCTTAGCCCTTCACATTGTTGTTGTTTGGGGGTTTTTTGGCACTGGGAATCGAACTCATGACCTCATATTTGTCAGGCAGGCACTTATGCTACTGAGCTAAATCCCTGGCCCCTTCACTTTGAAATCTTACTCTTTGCTGGTGTTTTAAGTCAGTCTCGTGACAGTCTCACAAACACGCTTTCCTCTTTGCTCTTTATAATTTGCTTAACTGAGATATATTTAACCAGATTCTTAAGCTGTAATCTTTGCCCAGTTTTCTTGAAGAATTACCAGTTCCTTTTCACAATGTGAAAATTGAATAGTAAATCAAAATGTCTCCTGAAAGGAAAGTTAATAGGGAAAATAGACTTAGATAATTAGCTTCATGAAAAGTTTCATGTAAGGTGGTATACTAAATGGATAGTTTAATTTTGTGTAGTGATGCCTGCTATATTCACTAAAAATTTTAAATTTGTAATAATTAAGCATGATTATTTTGTATTGGCAAAATGAAACCAACATATAAACAGTGATAGATCACCATTATTTCTATTTTTACTTCATAAATAAAATAAATGTAGTTTAATATATAGATGAATCATTACTAGCACTATGTGATTTTTCTATAATATGGTTTTGAATTAATCATCAGGTGGAACTAAATCTTAGTAGCTGAGTCTTTACCCTTCCTCATTGTTTTTTCAGTTGGTTATTTGCTGGGAATCTCCACTCTTATCTTCAAAATTAGTCATCCCTCCCCAATTTGCCTATCACTAGTCTTGAGGAAACTGCATTACTTCCTATTAAGTTGATGATACTGGAAATCTAGGAATTATCCTTGATTTCTGTTTACTTCACTGTTTCCTTCCACCATCTAGTCTTTCATCAGATTCCTTTGCCTTTACCTTGGAAAAGTATCTTGAGTTTGGCCATATTACTTCAATATTATCCAACAGATTAAGAGCCTAGGCCTACCTATCTACATTTGAATTCTAGGGTGTGCAGCCACAGCCTTAAGCAAACTATGTAGCTTTTCTGTTTGCTTCATCAATAAACAGGTCCGGTGTACCTACTTTATAGGATGATTGTAAGAATTAGGTGAATTAATAAATATCAAATATATAAAATGAATAAATACAATGGTACCTCAGTTCCCAAACTGATTTGTTCTACAATTTTGGAAAATGTGGCCATATTTGTGTGTGGGAAGGATGGCCGTGGTTGTGTTTACCATCCAATGGAGAGTTTGCAAACAAAAAGCATTTATGAACCGAGGTACCACTGTACAACTCTTGAAATGATACATAGTGCATATTTACTACATACATATTAGCTGTCATCATCACCTTCATCTCCTTTTAGTAGTTGGGAACTTTTAAAAAATGTCTCACCTCCCTGGCACCTCAGGACCTGCACCATGTGGTTGACTCCAGGTGCTGGGAGAACAAGGACCTCCTTCCCTCTTTGGGGGGGTAGCTGTGAGTGTGGCAGACTTTCTGCGGCCCGAAGGAGAGAGACCTTGGCACTTCGGAACCTGCACCATAGGGTTGACTCAGGGTGCCAGGAGAACAAGGAACTCCTCCTCTCTCTGGGGGGTGACTGTGAACCTGCCAGCGTGTGGGCTGAGAATCAAACATATCATGTTGTCTTGTCCCCCGTCCCGTGCCCCCCCCTTAGCAAGTGGGAGCCAGTGAACTACACATCTTGTGAAAAGATTGGCTGTTATTTATTATTAACTTCCCGTAAGCAAAGATATGGACAACCATTTGGAAGAAAACAAGAGATAATATGACAGTGAAGATCTCTGGTTGTCTAGCTTTGAAATTTATGCTTTATGTCCCGTTGTGTTCTGTTTTGTTGTGTTTAATTTTACCCCCTTTAAAATAAAATTTTTAAAAAAAGTCTCACCTGTACCATGGCCACTGATCTTTGTTCTAGGTTTCCCATCTTACTGTCTTTACCACAGAGCAGTTAAAGTACTATTTTTAAAAAGCATTAATGTCATTATACTAAGATCCTGCTTTAGAATAAACTAAGGTCTTAACCTTAAGATTTTTTTCTAAGTATTCTAGTAATTTACTGGCACACCTGGTTTGTTTTACCTTGGTCCTTGCAGTTCCATTTCCTCTGCCCAGTCTGCTCCTAATCTTCAGTACATTCTTCATGCCAATAGAATCAGAATCCATTAAGAAAAGGGCTTAATATGACTGTGTCACTGTTCTATTCTTATTACCTGGAATACTACCTGGCATGTGGTGGCAGCTCAATAAATATTTGAGTGATGAAAAATGAGATGGTGCATATGTGTGTGTGTTATGTGTGTATCTCAAATCTGCCTGCGCACATGGTAGCCAATACAACTACCTCTTTCAAAAGAGATTTAAAACCAGTGATATGGGGGCTAGGGATTTAGCTCAGCAGCATAAGCGCCTGCCTTGCAAGTGCGCAGTTGTGAGTTCGATCCCTGGTACCAAAAAAAAAAAAAAAAAAAGTCTTAAAACCAGTGATACAGTTGGATAAGTCATACATATTAGGTTAAGATTCTCATACTGCCATTTACTACATGTGAACCTTGGGAAAAGTTGTCTAAATTCTCTTAGCCTAATTTTCTTCATTTAAAAATGAGTAATGCATTTATAAGTCAGTAAAGAATGTGAGGTTAGATGAGGGGTTCTTATGAAGCATCTAGTCCTAAAGAATGGAACTCTTGTTCATTTTTGGTCTTTTATTATGTGGATTTGTTGTTGTTGTTGTTGTTGTTTTTGTTGTTGGCTTTGGGTTTAAACTGGCTCTTTAAAACTTGCACATCTTTATAAGAATACACATACAGAATTGAATACTCACTTAGCAAACATTTAGTGGCACGACTATGAGCCAGCCACCATTCCAGGCATTGTAGATACAGAAGGAAACCAGGGCCCTTGCTCTTACAGAGCTTTCCTTCTAGTGGAGGAAGAGCAATAATAAATGTGACAGGTGGTGATAAGTGCTGTGAAGAAAAAGAAAACTCCGTAAGGGACAGACAGTGACAAGCGTAGGGTGCTGTTTTGGCAGGATGCTCATTTAGGCAGGGACCTGAATGACGGGAAGGAGTGAGCCATGCATATATTGGAGGAGGGTATATCAGGCAGAAGATTTGACATTGCATAGACTGAAGGATGGAATAAATCTGTGTTTTCTAAAGAACAGCAAGCAGGGCAGTATGGCTGGAACGCTAGAGGAGCAAGGCTGGGACAGGAAAACAGAGGTCCCTGAAGGTGTGGATGTCCCTGTACTTTGTCCATTTTCCCATGACTTTGGATATCATTGTCTTCAGTAAGTTTGACTTTGGAGAAGAAACCTTATTTGTGGTAGAGTACTCTTTTTCTCTTACATATGGTTTCCTTCATGTGTAAGAGAACAGAGAATTTAAGTGAAATGTTAGTGTATCCTCCCAAAGTACCAAGTCTAATAATCATAGAATAATAAGATGTGTGACAGTATGCATTATTTTCCTTCAGTCTATTTGGATATCATTAATGAAAAGCATCATAGAATTTGAGTCTTTTAAAAACTGATCTATGCTGAGTGTGGTGATACACGCCTACAATCTCAGCACATGGGAGGCTGAGCTAAGAGAATCACTGCCAGCCTAGGCTACATAGTGAGTTCAAGGCTAGACTGAACTACATAGTAAGACCCTGTCTATAAATAAATAAATAAATAAATAGTTATAAGTTCTCTTTTCTTAATTTTTATTCCCATTTACTGAAGAAGCAGCTGACTTTTGGTTTGGTGAGACAACATTTCCATTTAGGGGTATTATGTTGGGGGAAATTTAGATAAAAGAATTATAATTTAATTAGTGATAAAATATAGCAATTTTTAGGATGATTGGGTTGTGAACATCAAAGAATTAGGAAGCAGGAGTGAATTTCCTTACAGGATTTGTGACTTTAGACAGTGCAGGGCCTACTTAAAACAAAACAAAACAAAACAAAAAAACGCTTGCTGGAGACGACTCATGTGGTGGAAATAATAAACAGAAACAATACCGTATTAAAGGATAGAGAATAAGAATCATCAACATTGCTTCCAGAGAATGGAGAATAGTAATTTTTTTTTCTTTTGTTCCAAGAATCAAACTCGGGACCTTGTGCTTGGCAGGCAGGCACTGTATCACTGAGCTATATCCCCAATCAGTAAAATCTTTAAGAAATGTTGTAGTACCTGTTTTGTTTTTTTTTTCATAGAGCTGGGGCTTGAACCCAGAACTCCATACATGCTAAGCAAGCTGTGCAGAACCTGAATTTTTTTAACTGAAAAAGTTTCTGAATAAATTTGTTAGTTTTTAGAAAATAATGTATTGGTAAATTTTTAAAAGAACAGAATTGACAGGTAACATAAATAGTAATAGTAGTTACTTAAATTTTCACTTACTCTAGGGCTTTTCATTCTTCTAGCTAATTTGCTTTATTCAAGTATATAATAGTCTAGATAAAGAAAATTATTAATGAAGATGTTTATAAGGATTTTGAAAAACACATTTAAGTAGTAGGAAAACTCAGAAAACACCTGAGACCTGGATATAGACTCTATAGTTCTCTTTGGCACCATGATAATTTAAAATATTCATATTCATTTTGAACTATTTTATATTTGCCTTATAATATTATCTTCATGTTTTTCCCCCAATATTTTCCTTCTGGGCAGTTATATTGTGTGGTCAGGAGAATATTGTGTAGGCAGAAGAAAAGTGCAGACTTTAAACCTTTTTATATTAGAAAAATAAATCCTTGGTTAAAATTAAATCTTATATGAAGCATTCACCTGTAAGATGACTAAAATCGTAGATGTTATTGCAGTGGGGGACCTGAACTGTCCTTTCCTTCCTTCTCCAAGAACATCTAGTGCCCTCTTTCACCTGCTTTCCTCACGTGTGAAGTGGAAATGATGATATACCTGTCACAGTGTCTGATTTACAGAGGTTTGTGATTAATACTGTTTTCTCTCCATCCACTGTCAGGATAAATTCATCATGCTGTCTCGCAATGTTCAGACATAAACAAATTTTCCTGATGATGGGTCACTTGAGTGAACATTGTATTGTGTGACCAGATTTTTACTGTGGATTAAAACATGGTCTCCAGAAATACAGTATTTTATTTATTGTTCCCTTGAATACTCATAAAAGATACTAAAACTACTGTCAGTGTCAAAAGTGAGCATATCATCTATTAGGTGCAATAGTACTACAGGACTAGTTATTTAAATGTATTTTGAGACTATAAAATGTAATTAGAAATAAGGATGACTATCTCAAAGCAGAATTCTTACTCTAGACTATTTTAGCCTCTGGGTTATTACAGTGGTTAGGGAAAAAGAGCTTTACTGTGATACATTACAGATTCTATTGCTTATTGGCCTACATAATGAAGACCAAGCTCTTCTTATCTAGTCTCCAACTTAATTACTTAAACATTAAGTCACCTAGTCAGATGAGGGTTTTCTTTTCATTAACATTTTATGTTTTTCATAGGTAGATCACAGTGAATTTTCATATCATATTTCTATTTGAAATTGAGCTATAAATTATGTAGTAGTTAATAAAAATCTTAAAAATGATATTAAAAATGAATTTAAAATCCAGATCTCCTTAAATGCTAACATTATGAATTAGAGAATTGGTATAGATCCATTCTCATTTGCCAGGGTAAAGTGCTCCAGTTTATATATGATTAGGGTGATAGATAAGAAATAGAGATTATCATTTTCTAATAGAGAGATTGATAAAGTATGGCCCTTCCTGTTACTAGGCCTAAGAAAATTAATTCCATCCATTGACTAAATGGGATAGGACTTGATCTTCAACGTTAGAATTATGTCAGTTCAGTTTAATGTATAGCATTATTGGATTTTTTTTCCTGCAAAATGTTAGTGAAATAGGTTTGAAATTTAACTTCATGACACATATAAGGTAATATAAAGATCACAGAAATAATGTCATTGACTGTTGCTTTGGGGATAGAACATGTTGTCTTTGTGCTCCTACAACACCATTCCTGACACTAGATAATTTGTAAAGAACAGAAATATATTTTACAGTTTTGGAAGCTGGAAAGTCTGAGAGCAAGGTACTGGCATTGGTAGGTGAAAACCTTCTTGCTGCACCCTCCAGAGAACAGGAGTCCTGTGCTCTTACGTGGTAGAAGAGCAGGCCACCCTAATACTTCGGGAAGCCTCTTTTATTAGGCCCCTACTCCCACCCATCACCGAATGTTTCTTGTGGACTAGTCACTCTGCAAGGCCCCACTCAAAAGGCCAGTAGAATCACAGTGCAGGACCTGAATTTTGGAGGGGGCACATTTAAACCATAGCAGATGGGAACCATCCATCTTTTCTAACGGAAAGCCCATGTACTACATAATGTCTGAGAAATTATTTACACCAACTTATTGATCATATGCCAAATATTACCTGGATCCATTGGGGAAACTGTTTTAGAGCTATGGGTCAAGAGTATTTTAATGTAATGTATAGTGATCAACTTATTTTGACCCTAGTAGGAAAAGTAACAGGTGTCACCTGGAGTTTAAGGGAAAAGATTTACAGTCATATACAGTTGGACTGTACTGATACAAGTAAAGCGAAACTTTACTTGAAGAATTTTCAGCGTCTTTAATATTGAAATATTTTGATTTGGTCAGATTCATCACTGATGTTGTTTTGTATAAATCCTCTCATTATTACAAAATAATGTGCAAGTTCCATATCAGATATCACATCATTTTATTAATGGGAAGAAGGAAAATAATCGCTTCTTTCAAAGGATTTATTTGAAAAGTTGACACTTTTAGAGAATTTGTAAATTTAAATTTAAATTTTGTTTTTGTCAAGGATTTTGTAGGGGAAAAAATGAAGAAATGAGGTTGAGAAAGGAGACATGGGGTAGAAAGTGTGAGCAGGATAGGAAGAGGAACTAATTCAACAGATGAAGTTAGATTTTAAAATGTGTTTTATGCTTTCTCTCAAATGCTTGTTGGACTAAGATCTTATGGGATTCATATTGGCGTGTATCTGAACAGAGTTTCTACAAAGTAACTAAGATAATAACTTTCTGCATTAAAGTCTTCTGAAGTTATGTCTCTGGTGTTTGCTGTCTTACAGTATCTATGAAATGGAGAAAATTATGCTACAGTTACTCTATTGAAGGGAGTATGCTGTATGATTATTTTGTTATTACTCTTTATGATCATAATTGATAGAATTTGCTTTTTCTTTAACAATTTCCTGAAGAATTTCAGACTTTATTACTTATTTCTACTCACTTGGCAACATTGTCTCCATTAATATCTTTTAATTTTTAAATAATTTCTGGTTTGAATATTTGATTCCAGGAAATTACTATGGATTACTATGGATTCCAGGAAATTACTAAAATTACTATGATTCCAGGAAATTCTATGTAATAAAGCTTCAGCCACATACTTTTTCAAGTTAATTTGTAACTACTCATTCACACAAATGTCTGTATTTTAGATGGAGCAACTGTCAGATGAAGAAATTGACCATGGTGCTGAAGAAGACAGTGACAAAGAAGATCAGGACCTGGACAAAATGTTTGGAGCCTGGCTTGGGGAGCTGGACAAACTCACACAGGTTAGTAGTAGTGCTTGAAAAATTAGTTGAGGATTTCAAGTCATCACTGAGTTTTTTGTTTCTTGTTTTTAAGTATATATTCGCAGCTCTTGCAGTTTGCAAACATCTTGGAGAGTGGTTACATGTATACACTACAGATTTTTTAACCCCCTTCCTTCCTCACTCCAATTGCTCTATCCCATTTTTCATTCTCTTTGATATTAATTATCTTTAGTTCATGTTATGGCATATAATATTTACATTAATTAAGGTTATTAGTTTTTTTACATGGCATTTCTTTATTTTACTTAAGTCTCTTCCCCTCTTCCTCACCCTTCATACTTTCTTCCCTTGGACCACTTCTCCATTGCAAGAGATCCATCACCTTGTCCCCTTCTATCCATCCTTCATCATTCTCTTTGTTTATACTTTACCTCAGTCAAATGAGAGACAGCATATGTATTTCAGCTGGAGTGTCTGGTTTATTTTACTTAACATTGTATTTTCCACATGCATCCATTTTCCTACCAATGTCTCAGATCCGTCATTCTTTATAGCAGAGTAGTATTCCATTATATGTAGACACACACATATTCTTTATCTAATCATCTATTGACGGGTATACTGGTTGTTTCCAGGATTTAGGTATTATGAGTTGTGATGCTATAAACATTGGTATGCATGTATTGCTATAGTATGATATCTCTAAGCTCTTTGGAGAAGATACCTAGCATCTTTAGGTCATATGGAATTTCTGATTTCAGTTCTTTGAGAAATCTCCATACTGATTTCCAAAATGGTTATACTAGTTTACATTTCCACCAACAATGAAGGAGGATTCCTTTTTCACCACAGCCTCACCAGCATTTATTGTTTGATTTTTTTTAATGATTGCTGTTCTTTTGAAGTAAGATAGAATCTTAGTGTTGTTTTAATTTGTATTTCTCTAATGACCAGAGACTTTTTCATTAGTTAACCAATTATATTTCTTCTTCTGTAAAGTATCTGTTCATTACTCTTGTCCATTTCTTGACTGGATCTTTAATTTTAGATGGTTTAATTTTTTTTTAGTTCTTTGTATATTCTAGATATTAGTTCTCTGTCTGAGGAGTAGCTGGCAAAATTTTTTTCCCTATTCTGCAGGTTATCTCTTAACTCTACTGGTTGGTTCTTTTGCTGTTTTTTTTATTTTTGAAATGTTTTACCTATTCTTCTTTTATGTTTAATGTGTCTGTTTTAATATTTTAGATCTTTGATCCATCTTTATTTTAATTCCGTATATGATGAAAGATAAAGAGTTCAGTTTCAATCTTCTGCAAACCGATTACCAGTTTACCCAACACCACTTGTTGAATAGGCTATCTTTCCTCCAATAGATGGTTTTAACCCCTTTGTCATAGATCAAATAGCAAAATGAGCCTTCAGAACTTTCTGTATCCTCAGTTTTGTTCCATTGATCCAGGTTATGTTTTTGTTCTAGTACCATGCTGTTTCTATCACTGTTACTTTGTAGTACAGCTTGAAGTCAGGTATTGCTGTGCCTCTTCCTTTGCTCTTGTTGCCCAAAATTCCTTTTGCTGCCCTGTGTCTCTTCTGCCTCCATACGAATTTTAGAATTGTTTTTTCTAGATCTGTAAAATAAGTCATTGGTATTTTGATTGGGACTGCATTGAATGTATGTAAAACTTTCGGAAGTATGGCCATTTTGACTGTTGATTCTGGCTATCAAGGAGCAGGGGACATTTTCCCATTTTTTGATGTCCTCTTCAATCTCCTTTTTCAGAGTACTATAATTTTCTTTGCAGAGGTCTTTTACTTCTTGGTTAGATTAATTCCTAGATACTTCATTTTTCTTGAAACTACTCTGGATGGTACTGTTTTGCAATTTCCTTCTCATCCAGTTTATTACCATTGTCTACAAATGCCAATCAGTTTTGTGTGTTGATTTTATATTCTGTTACATTGCTAAAGTTTGTTATTCTGGGGTTTGTGTATCTTTTTTATTTCTTTCTCTTGCCTAATTGCTCTGGCTAATGTTTCAAGTACTGTGTTCAAGTACTGTGTTGAATAGAAGAGGCGAGAGTGGCACTGTTGTCTTGTTCCTGATTTCAGGAGGAATACTTTGAGTTTTCCCCCACTTAGTATGATGCTTGTTATTCATTTGTCATAACTTGTATCACATTTGGTTATGGTCCTTCTATACCTGTTTTCTTTATTTAACATTTTTATCATAAAGGAGCGTTGAAAGTTTTTTCTACCTCTATTGATATGATAATATGGTTTTTGACCTTTTTGTTGTTTATGTGATACATTACATTTATTTTGACTAGCATATGTTGAACCACCCTTGTACCTCTTAGGATAAAATCTACTTGATATAACATAATCTTTTGATAATGTGCTGCGTTTTATTTGTTGAAGATTTTTGCATGTATATTCATTAAAGAAATTGGCCTATAGTGTTCTTTTTCAGTTGGGTCTTCCTCCTGGTTTTGTGATGAGGACAGTACTGGCTTCCATAAATGAGTTTGGGAGCACTCCATCCCTTTCAGTTATTTTGAAGAGCTTGAGGAGTATTGCTGATACAAGATCCTTAAAGATTTATACAATTCAGGAGTCAGTTCCCTAGGTCCTGGTCTTTTTTAGTTGGTACATGTTTATTTTAAAGGGGGTAAAATTAAATACAACAAAACAGAACAAAACGAGACATAAGAAAGAATAAATTTCAAAGCTAGACAACCAGAGATCTTCACTATCTGTCATATTGTCTCTTGTTTTCTTCCAAATGGTTGTCCATATCTTTGCATATGGGGAGCTCATACTAAATAACATAGCCAATCTTTTCACAAGATGTGTAGTTCACTGGCTCCCACTTGCTGGGGGGAGGGCACAGGACAGGGGACAGGACAACATGATATGTTTGATTCTCAGCCCATGCACCAGCAGGCACACAGCCACCCCCCAGAGAGAGGAGGAGTTCCTTGTTCTCCTAGCACCCTGAGTAAACCCTATGGTGCAGGTCCCGAGGCGCCAGGGTCTCTCTCCTTCAGGCCGCAGAAAGTCTGCCACACTCTCAGCCACCCCCCAGAGAGGGGAGAAGCTCCGTGTTCTCCCGGCACCCCAAGTCAACAACATGGTGCAGGTCCCGAGTTGCCAGGGTCTCTCTCCTTCGGGTCGCCAAAAGTCTGCCACACTCACCTGCTATTTCTTTCTGATGAATTGATCATTCCATTTCCAAAGTTCTGAAATGGCCAACAGACCACAGAAAGAATTCTCTTTAGGCTCCTGTTTGAAACCAGCAGCTATAGCAATCTGCTGGCCTTGCTTCAGGGCCACAGTTGGTACATCTTTATTGTCTCAATTTCATTGCTTGTTATCAGGTTAAGTGTGTTCATGTCTTCTTGCGTTAGTTTTGGTAATTTGTATGTGTCTAGGAATCTGTACAGTTCTTCAAAATTTACTAGTTTGTAGGAATACAATTTTAAGTAATTATTATCTTCTGGATTTTAACAGTATTATGATTTCACCTTTTTCATTTCTAATTATGTTGATGTTAATCTTTTTTTTGCTTGCTTTGTACATCTGGCTAGGTGTGATGGTGTATTCATCAGACAGGTTCACTGGCACCAAATTGTCTACTGAGTCAGGATTATTCCAATGTAATCAAATCAGCTATAGTAATAACAGAATAAGCCATTATAGTTGTATCTATCAGAGCTGGTTGAGAAATAACATACCATGAGACCCTATTTGAGTCTGCCTTAACTGGAGAAGAAATCCACAGGTATAATGTAAGCACCATAGCAACCCAAGTCTTGACCCAAATTAATATACACTAAATGTGATGTCTGTGTCTCCTCTAATGGTGCAAAACAGCCTTCAACAGAGTTTTATAGAATCAGTTATCTAAAGCCCAAGGGCATGGGGATAGGGTATTGCCAGAGGAAGGAAAAAAAGAGAAAAAAGGAAAAAAAAATTTAAAGTTACATACTTTGTTGTATGGGCAAGAGAAAATGGAGGCAGGCAAAGGAATGTAATGATGATAAGGGTATGTTATATATTTAGAAGGGGATAACAAAACTGGGTACAAAATCAGTAGTGAGAAGTGGGCATGGGAAAGGATCCCATGACTGATACAAATATTAGAGAAAAAGTTAAAGGGAGTCAAATAAAAAAGAGGAGGGAAAAGAAAAATTGAGGATGAATAACACAGAGGAGAAAAAAAGTAAGGCAAAATAATATGGATAAAAATAGAAAGGATGGTAAAGGACAAGGGAGAATTCCCCTACACTGTATAAACTGTAATGGCAGAGAAAAGGCAGGTGGAAGAGAAGCACACAGACACAGACATGCTCATAAAAAAAAAAAAAAGGTAAAATAATGCAATAAACATGATAGAAAACGTACAGAAGGACAAAAACAGTGAAGAATTTTTAGAATTTTTTTAATTAAAAATTTTTCTTTAAAAAGAAAATAAATAATACAAAGAATAATAAAAGAAGGTTTTCTAAATTTTGGGGTATGTGGTTCTTTTCCTCAGCCTAAGGGTAAGAGCAGAGCTCAGGCCAGGAGGTGTCTGTGTTCACACTGGAAGTCTAAGGTAGTGTCAGCCTCCAGGTGGCGCTGGGGGTAGAGGTCTGCTTACAGTGAAAACATGGCCCCCAATGTGAGTGTCCAGTCCTGTGTACTTCAGGCCAAAACTGGCCTCTCACTGCAGAAGCCGGGCCTGTGTTCATCAGCCCCTGCCTCTCAGGAGGACTCCTCCCCAGTCTGTTCTCCCTCTGCCGGCAATCTCCTGTGTAACTGTCCTTCCCGCATCCATCCTGGGAACTTGGCAGTGTGAAGCAGCCAGGGGACTGCTCTGGGACCCAGATTCAGACATCAACCCTTTCCTACAAAGGTGTCCCTACCAGCTCTTTCTCCACAGTCGTGGCTGCAAGTGCTGTACCGGGGTCACTGACCAACTGATGACTGGAAGGTCACTCTGGAAACAGGGTCCCACACTCTACTGCCTGGTTCCAACTGCCAATGATTCTTTTAGTCCCAGTGCACTTCTCTGGTTCTCTGTGAGCAAAAAAATTGTTCATTTCAATTTGCCTCCAGGCTGGCCACCTCTTTGTCAAAGTGTGATCTATTTCTTCTGATAATAAGTGATAATCCTGTTTTCTTCTCCTCTCTCAGCTCCCTGGTGGTTCCCAGGTAACCTCCAGTCACTTCAGTTCCTCTCCAGGGTTTTCCAGACTCCAGACACTTTGTCTGGAAGGAACTGAGTTGCTGGCACTCACTGATTTGCCATTTGGGGCCTCCATCGCTGAGTGTTAAAGGTCTAATGTGCAGATATAAGAATATGGATACAGATTAAATTTTAAAATACCCAAGAGTATCTTCTATGGTTTTTCTAAGTATTTTTTAAAAGAATACTGTATTTTTTAAAAGAATACTGTAATAGAAGTTCTGTTCATCTAAACCAATTACTTCGTATCTGTTACATAAATTTGAGATTTCTAGCATTAAAAAGTTTTAAAACCTAAAATTTAAGTCTAAATTTTAGTAAATCTTATTCTATACTTAGTAGATTTAAACACATTTTATACCATACTTTCCTCACACTAGTATATTCTGTTGAGTATTTCCATAATACTGATAAAAATTTATTCCCAGATGCATTTAAAACACAGTTTTCTTCATGTTGTTTTGTTGGATCTTGGGTTTTAAGAATAATGATGGAGCTGGGGATTTAGCTCAGCTGCATAAGCACGTGCCTTGCAAGCACGCAGTTGTAAGTTCGATCCCCGGTTCCAAAAAAAAAAAATAATAATGGTGACCCTTATCTTCTAAACTGAGAATACTAATTTAAAGGGTACAGGTTTTATTCTTCCAATTAATACCTTCTGTGTTCTATTCAATTTGTAGGAATGGTTACATTTATTAAATTTAATTTCATGACAGTGAAAACATTAGTGACAATCTTAGGTGCCTTAAAAGTAAGTACATATCTAAAAATTGAAATAATTGTAATGAAAATGCTGTGAAACCTGATTATACTTTTCCTTAAGGCTATTACTTATACTTTAGTTTCATTCATTATATAGCAGTTCACTTAATCACAAAGTTTCATGTAACTGAAACCTGAATTTAGTATGACTTATTAAATTATCTTTTATAGAGTTTGGACTCTGACAAATCTGTAGAACCAGTGAAAAGATCTCCTCTTCGTCAAGAAACAAACATGGCCAATTTTTCTTACCGTTTCTCCATATACAACTTGAATGGTAAGATGTAATTAAGTAAAGTACACAGTAGTATATTAATTTATGTAATGTAGGAACAATGGTATTATAATTGCAAAACTTACATGCATAACTTGACTGAATTCAGCTATTTTTTAATTTATACATGATACTAATTCAAATTGTCACAGAAAAGAAAAAACTGAACCATAATAGTTTTCTGATTTTTTTTAATGGTTGACAAGATACATACTCAATGGGAACCTCATAGCAAATTTAATGGCGTTGTTGTTTTCTCACTGGCTTTAAGTTAAGTGAAATTATTTATTAATAATGTTATGATCAGTGCTCATAGCTGAAATAATGTGCTCTACCTAGTCAGCTTTATGGTATTTGGAATTAACAGTCCAGTACATATTTTTTAGACTTTGACTTCTCTTTTTATGCCCATAGCTCCTTTGATATTAACATCTTTATGCAGCCATTGACCATACTAATAGTTTATTAAAACCCGTGGTTAAAATGTTGCTTGGGGGACATGGTTAAAACTATGGAATTAGTATAATAATTAAGTTTCTGTAATTTTTTTGTCTTTGAATACATAACTTTAATTTATACTAGTGATCTTAAAAGTTGCTTCTATTTGCTTGTGAAAATTTCCTTTGGAACTTAAAACAAACAAACAACTGTTACAAGCATTTCATTTGATTGGCTTTTAGGCTCATTGGGATGAATTCTTTCGCTTCTTCCTCTACATTAGACTCATGGTGAAATGTGTAAATTGGGATTATGGTATTCAGAAACGTGTTATTCTTTGCAGAAGCTCTGAGTCAAGGAGAGACTGTGGATCTGGATGCGCTGATGGCCGATCTTTGCTCTATAGAGCAGGAGCTCAGTAGTATTGGTTCAGGAAGTAGTAAGCGACAAATCACAGAAACAAAAGCTACTCAGAAGTTAGCTGCTAGCCGACATCCATCAAAACACGGCACCTTGAAAGGACTGTCTTCTTCGTCTAATAAGATAGCTAAACCTTCCCAGGCTAACTACTCCCTGGATGACATCACTGCACAGTTAGAACAGGCCTCTTTGAGCATGGATGAGGCTGCTCAGCAGTCAGTACTAGAAGACACTAAGCCCGTGGTTACCAATCAGCACCGAAGAACTGCGTCCGCGGGCACAGTGAGTGATGCTGAAGTGCGCTCTACGAGTAACTCCTCTCGTTCTAGTGTCACTTCTGCAGCCTCCAGCATGGACTCTCTGGATATTGATAAAGTGACACGCCCTCAGGAACTGGACCTAACACATCAGGGGCAGCCAATTGCTGAGGTAAACAGATGAAACTTCTTTTTTTCTCCTCTTTAGTATTAAATAAGGAGAAATGATTTTAAAAGAATGTAGTTTTTACTAACTTTGTTGATTCAGCATTTAAATTTTGTCACAGATAATTCTGATCTAAGTTTTAAAATCAAACTATAGGAGTACATCAACACATGGTAATGTCACAAAGATGATTTAGAAAAGGTTTAGTTTCTTCTTTTTATTCTTGAAAGGCCTTCAATTAACATCAGTTATTTCAGATGGTTTAAAAATTGAAATGTGATTTGCAAAGCTATTAATTGCTACTAGACTGATAATAATTACTTTTTAATGTACATTGTAAAATGAGAACATAAGAAAAGCACTTATATCCTCATTATAGTCCTTTAAAATTCTAGTTTTCAAGCCAGATATGGCAGTGCACTCTTGTAATCCCAGCACTCAGGAGGCTGCAGCAGGATTGTCATAAGTTGGAGGCCAATTTGGGCCTCATAGTGTGTTCAAGACCAGCTTAAACTACATAGCAAGACACTATCTCCAAAAAAACCCGAGAAATAGATACTGGTTTTCAGAGTTTATAGCATTTTTTGTCACCAGTCAGTGTAGAATAGTGGAAAGAGCTGCCAGGCTCAGAAATCGTGTTGTGAGTTTTTTCTTTGCCACTCATGGGACTTTAGTGAGTTGTTTAACCTCACCAAATGTGGATTTCTTATAAGAAAAATAGTTTTATCTTTGGTTCTGTTGGATCTGTCTTCCCTATAGCATGGTCCAGAGAATCAAATGGGGTATATATGAATAGACTTTTACAAGCTGCCCTTAGTGTGGTGGAGTAAGAGTAGGGAGTAGATTTGTGATAAGTTTAACTAGAGCTAAATTTAGTGAGGGAGGATTCTTCATTGAGTTCTTTTCATTAAGACAACAATTTTATTGTAGGGTAGTGCCAAGAAGGATAATGGGGCAACATAAAGTCAGCATTTTCAGTGAGCTTGTGTTTACATACTGTCTAGTTAGTACAATAGAGTAAAATAATCTATGACTAATCAGTAATACAAAATGTAAAACATTTAAGGAATTACAGGGAAACTTAGAATTTATATTTGTTTATTGATATTTTTCTTCAACAGATTTAATTATTTCGTTAATTTATATCAATAACTGTAGTTCTTACTCATGACTTTGATGCTGTGAAATACAATGAAACATGAATCAGTGTGGATTGGAGATAAACTTGAATTTTATTGCAAAGAAAATAAGCAAATCATATCACTAAAAAAGTTTTATTTAAAATTAAATTTTACCCAAGTGATATATAGATATTCCATAAGGAACTTAAAAACTGCTTTCTGTGCATTTTTCATTGCTTCTTATTGTTCATGAGCTCTAAACAAGTTATTCAACCCCTCTAAATGTCAATGTCTCTTAAGAAAACTGTAGTTAGTACTGTTTGTCTACTCTCCTCATAAGGAAGTTCAAAGAATCATATTGACCTAAAAAATAGGAGAAACTTGGCTTCTGATTTATGACGCCTGAGAATTATGTTTTGCACCAGCTACTTAGTCTTTATGTCTTTCAGATATAGCTGCTGACGTTCAAGCAGTGCTTTATTAAAGGTGCATGTTCCTCCTCATTCTGTCTTGTATATTAATATGACTTCCCTCAGATTTTTCTGAAATGGGCCAAGGGGTCTGAGGAAGGATCATGAACTATTCAGTAAGGCTGTTCTGAAGTGTGTGTGTGTGTGTGTGTGTGTGTGTGTGTGTGTGTCTGTAAAATACACTCAAGAAAGTTTAAATAATACAAGGACAAAGGTACCATTTTTTAATACTACAGCATTTTTTACACTTTCAGTATAAGGTTTGGTGAGGGTTTTAGTCACTGTGCCATCACTGAGACATAGTACCCAACATCTGCAACTTAAAGGTGGAAGAGTTTACTTTGGCTCACTGTTTTGGTCATGGTTACAGCCTCCAAGGCAGAAACAAGATGGCAGAGGGGCATGGTGGAGAAAAGGTATTCGACCCATGGCAGCCAGGAAAGGGAGAGAAGGCAGGAAATGGGTTTGAGATCGCACTCTTGCAGATCGTGTCCCCAATGACTCACCTCCTAATGAACAACGAGGTATTGAGTTTATTAATGGGTGGATCCACTGATGAGCATACTGTGTCTATGATCCAATCAGAGTTCAGACATGACACTTCAGAGATCTAAACCATTACAGTAAGTAAGCCAGGGATAAAACAAAGGAACATTCTAAAATCTTACCTGTCCTGTTCTTTTACCTTGCCCACAAGTTCAAAAAAAAAACACAAAACCAGTTAAACAAACTTGGAATTTGCTTCAGTTCTGGGTCTATTCTGTTCTAATTCAAATTAAGTAAACTGGGATTAAGCTCAGTAGATTGCAAACCCAAGTATCAAGTTCTTAAAATTGAATACAACTTTCAAAAATTAGTTTTCCATGCATGGAATTAAAAAACTCCTTAAAGAGTCAAATAGTTCTGAGTTCAGAAACTCGCACATCATATTCTGTTCCCAGAGGTAAGCATTTTCTAGCCTTTCAGCTGGTTTTTATGGTGTTTACCTGCATGTCATTAAATCCACTATTTCTTGAGTTTTTTAATTCCTCATTGTATGTATTATCTGTTGCCTTCTCACTCAGGGAAGTGAGAATCTAGCAGTCTCATAGACCACTCCTTTGCTTTTTTCCTCCAGTTGCCCCACGCTCTCAATGTTTTCTTGGAGTTTATACGGTGAATATGCCATAATGACTACATACTTGTAGTTGTAGGTAAACTCTAGTCTTACTAGGTTTTCTCTCTGAGACATCAGCTTGCTTCTGAGTTTCTACATCGGGATTATTTCTTGTGTCTTTGCTCTTAGGCCTATGACCTTCTGCAAGGAAGATTCTTCCAGTCCACTGCATGGACTGCTTATATCTGGCTGCCAGTGTCAAAGCAACCCACTTGGGGCAAAAGGGCTTGGACTTAGGAGATGGCTCACGTTCCGCACTTGAACTCCATCTGGTCCTTCTAGGTCAGGTGGAATTTCTCTGCCCTCACCATTATTGACATTTGGGCTCGATGGCTCTCTGTAGTGAACAGCTGACCTGTGCTTTATACAATGTTTAGCAGCACCCTTGGTCTCTACTCTGTGGGTGCCAGTGTGGCAACTAAAACTATTTGCAGTAAACAATAGTGTGATTTCTCTTCCTGCTTTCTTGCTGAAAGTCTGCAGAGATTGGCACAGTGCACTTCTACATTAGGAAGAATGTATTTTTTTTCCCTGCCTTTTTCTTCCCTAGATTTTGTTGAAACACTGTGCTTTCACACATTTCACATGTGCTATTTCATTTAAGCCTCATTCTACTCATCGTATTATTTCTTTGATAAGTGAATTAGTCCATCTAAGCCAGGACTAAAGTGATTAGGTCAAATAACTGAGAAGTCTGTATTTGAATTCTAAAGCCACACAAATACTTGCTGATCTTCACCAGAATCTTAAAGCATGTTTGTTAAAAAAATTATTATTTCACCAGGCACGGTGGCAAACACCTATAATCCCAGTAATTGGGAGACTGAGGCAGGAGTATCGTTGTAAGTTCAAGGCCAGCATAGACTACATAGCGAGCAAGATCCCATCTCAAAAAAAAAATTATTTCTTGAATGTTAAAAAATATTTCAGTATAAAATTCACCATGGATACACATAAGAATCAATTATAAAATAATTTTAGTGTTCATTTGAAGTTCTTCAACCACAGTGATCATTTACTAAGTTTTAAACTAGAATTCATCGTAGTTAAAATACTAGCAAAGTCTGTTTCTCAGCCCATGTGAAATATATCTTGCATTTCATTTACTTATTATAGTTTATTCATGTTAATAAAATATTTCAGTAAGAAAACAGTTTATAAAATGATAATTGCATGTTATAAATTTTCTTTAAAATAAGATTTACAGATTAAAGGTTAATGCTAAAATGTACCTTTACTTTTCAGTGGTATTTAACTAAATTATTCCTGTGAATTCAGAATTTTACATCAGTAAATGTATTTTTGAAATGAAAATACTAGAGCCAGGCCTGATGGCACATGCCTGTAATCCCAGCGCTTGGGAGGCTGAGGCCAAAGGATTCCTGCAGATTCAAGACCAGTATGGACTACAAAGTAAGCTGAAGACCAGCCTGCATCCTATCTCAAAAAGACAAAAAAAAAAAAAAGGGAAGAAGAAAATGCTAGCCAGATATGGTAGTGCACATCTATAGTCCCAGCACTTGAGAAGCTCAGGCAAGAGGATTGCTACAAGTTTGAGGCCAGCCCAAACTGCAGAGTAAGACCCTATCCCAAAAATAAAAGAAGGAAGGAAATTACTTTTTAAAGCTGTTTGTGTCGTTTATAGCAGGTTTCAAAGATTTTTCTGAATAAGCAGTAAAAGTTTAAAAAAACTTGATTTATTATGATGAAAAAATTGCCTGATTGAGCTGCAAAACACTTAAAATTCATTTCTGTTTGTTGTAGCTGCCTTTCTCATAAAAGTCTAGTGGCTTCATTGCACTGAAATGTATTTACATATACCAACTTGGTGCTGAATCCAGTTTCATTGAACTATTGAGGTTTAATAACAACAGGAATAGCTCTCAGGTGAAAAAAGATAATGAAGGGTTGGTGAAAGTCCAAAGAAAAGCCTGGTTCACATAAACATTTTTCAAACACTGTCCTCTAGCCAACACTGACACATATGCTCTCTTTCTTAGTATATTTCTTGGAAATCTGTGTGGGTTTTTTTCTCTGCAGAAGTAAAAATGTCCTCATTTGATTTTCAGTTCATTTTGTTTTGGGTTTTTGGAGGACTGAAACCAAATTAGGGGACTTTTTTTTTTAACAAGGATAGAATTATATTCATCTGTTTTTAAAGCTAATAACGACTATAAAATGTAAAGGAAATAGTTTTAAGAGCATATGAACATTTACTGACTATAATGGCCAGTAAAAGGAGAAGAATAAAGAAAAAAAGGAGGTAGAAAATAAAAGCTGCTATATTGAGTGCTTGTTCTGTTAGGCATTGTGTTCTGCATGTCTTAATGTACTGACTCTGCACAACACCCTGTGGAATTGGTACCATTACCCCTATTTTATACTAAAAGGAGCAAGGCAGAGAGTGACTACATCACCTGCACAAGGATTTGAACCCAGACAGTCTAGCTGAGCTCAAAGGAGTTGAACCAAGACACCAGTAGATGGGCCAGTGCTCACAAAGCTAGAGCCATGGACTGAACTGCGTGGCCAAAGGGGAAGTCATCAAAAGTTTATGCAGTAACATCCCCATCTGGTGGTGTTTTAGTATATTTTTGAATATTTTTTAAAAAGCTTAACAACTCCAAATGAAATCAGTTAAGCCTTAAATAAAACACAAATGACTGACGGTTTTCTGTTCTTAGAATAATGTAGTTAAGGGGCTGGGGATTTAGCTCAGCGGCATAAGCACCTGCCTTACAAGCGTGCAGTCATGAGTTCAATCCCCGGTACTGATAAAAAAGAAAGAGTAATGTGGTTAAAATTATAATTTAATTCTTATAGAAACCTTTGGTGACAAATGCCATTTTTTAATCTTCATTTTATATTAAGGAAATGAGTTAAATAAGAAGTCCACAAGCACTCTGCTAGTGAATGGCCATACTGAGCTTGACCACAGGCACTGGTAGCCCAGGATCTGCATTCTGCATTATCATACTGTGGTTATTTTCAATGTAATACTTGTGAAAAATACATATGTGTCTCAGTAAAAGATAAATGCACATCTGTTTCAGTGAAAGAATGGGTGCATAAACCTCTACTTCTTTTTCTAAAAAAGTAACTAAAGTGTTTTGCTGTCATGTGGAAGTACTTTATTTGTAACCACTGCTTAGGTGCAAGGCAGTTGATAAAGATTGGGCTCCTGGGTTTAGATGAATGCTTTTCAGTACATGTGCCTTCCTGTTACCCCAAGGACTCTGGCTTGCAAACGGTAAAGTTTTTGAAATATCAATAGAGGATGATAACTTTATAATGCAAATGAAATTTCAGAAAATGAGAAAGTTTAGAACTGGCCCCTAATTCATTTTTCTACATGTTTTGAGCACAGGTTTTAAATTTATGTAAGTAATGATAAAGAGTAGGTAAGGCTGGATTTGGGGTAAAGTTTTCAGTAATAAACTATTTAAGTACTTTGTGGAAATGGAACCTAGTTAATATTAAATAAACTGTATTTTATTATCCCATTCATTTTTGTTAACATGACAACATAAATTGACTTTGAATTTTTGTCTGTATGCAATTTTGTTACTTCTTGTATTCATTTCTAAGCTTTTTACTTTGAAATCATATGAAATACAAACAACTGGGGAAATTGACTGACCAGATGCGCTATTAACATTCTGTTGATTCTTTTATCATTTACCATTCTTTGAAGGTACATACACATTTTTTTCCTCTGAGCCATTTGCAAGTTGGTTGCGTTTGTCATGCCCTTTTGTCCCTTTAATATCTATGTTTCTATTTACTAAAAACAAGGATATTGGAAATATAGATTTAATAGGCCTGTTATTGATCTAGTAATGGAAGCAGTGCTATAAAATATATTTAATGAGAAAAAATAGAGATGGAAAAGCAAAAGCAATCTTGATCTAATCTAGTGTGTGGCATGAATATCAATATATTCATACATATTTGAGTGCCTACCCACTGGTGTAGGCTGAGGGATAAAGCTGATTACAACTCACAGTTCCTTATAAAGTTAGCTCTAGGGGTGTGAAATGAAAGCATATAGAGTAAACCAACAAGTAATGGTAGTATGGTGTTGTTAGGTTTTCGATGCAATAAGGAAGAAGATATAAAATAAAAAGTAGCCTTTATTCCAAGGACATGGAGAGAAGTCCGTGACTTAGGCAGCCTGGCATTCTCTGACCAGAACATGGGGTATGGGATATATATATATAACCTCTGATGGGTTGGCGCTTAAGGCAGGCATTAATGACACACAAGGGGCTGATTGGGACCTTTTTCCACGTCACTGGGAAAGGAAAAAGGAAGTTGTCACAGGGGAAGGAAGAAGTGACCTCAAGGTAAACATCCTTTTGGTTCCACCTCCCACTGCTATAATATCGTGTAATTTATTCTAGAGCAAAATCCTTTCAGGTGTACAAACACTATGACTGGGAAGACAAAACTTTTTAGTTAAAAGGTGACTTTGAGGATGAATTGCAGAATGCATTACTACGCAAATGATGAGTTAAAAGATAAAGAATACAAAGAAGCCAGGCGCTTGGTGGCGCACTCCTCTAATCCTAGCCTTTGGGAGGCTGAGGCAAGTGGATTATTGCAAGTTCGAGACCAGCCTGGGCTAAAAGTGAGCCCAAGGCCAGCCAGCCTGAACTGCATATCGAGACCCTATCTCAAAAAGACTGGGAAAAAAAAAAGAATACAAAGAATTAAGGAATTAGTGAGTGGCTAAGAAATGGAACTACTATATAGCATGAATTAAGGAAGTTTGGTAGCACTGGGGAGAAAATAATGGTGTAACAAAAGGTACCCAGAACTTTTTTCTTTTCTACTTGAAATTGGCTGGTTTGGTTATCAGAGACTGAAGATATTAGAGGAGGGATAAGTAGGATCTGATATGTGCTGAGCACTGAAGCGGGAAAAGGGCTGTTTATTCCCATAGCACTAGAATGAGGGGTGAGCAAGAATCTGGATTTAGTCAGAAGATATACTTTAGTGAGGAAGATCTTCATAATGGATGTGATTTTTTTAAGTAATTGAAAGTACGGTCATATGAGAGAGAAAGGAAAAGCTAGAAGCTCTTAGAGCATGGAGACTGGGAATAGGCATTGATTTGGCTGAGTGAGGGGAGAATATAGAGTATTGGCAACTAGTGGTCAAAGCTAAGATGGGTTTACATTGGACACAATGTTTCTGTGTAGTTCTTCCATACAGCTGGACTGTCTAGAAGTAGGATGAGGTTATTAGAAGTGTTAAGTGTTAAGATCATCTGATTTGTACCTAATTTTTACATAAAAGAACGAAACATTATTGCATACAACTTTTCATTACTGTTTTCATTTCTGTGATCTTTTTCTCTTCCTGCATGTTATGGAGAGCTACCCTTTTCACTTCCTTTACCTATCATTTTCTCCCTTCCTCCATTTTCACAGCATGCTATTTCTCAGAGATGTCCCAGCAAGCAGGCCCAGCGTCATATTGACTTCACAGAAGAACAGGCTGAGCTGACACCTGTAAGTTCTGTAAACGTGTTATAGGACTGCTTAAGTATCAGTGAGAAAGAATGTACTCAGTGAGCTAGTGATGAACCCTTGTCATATAACCTGTTTTTCACTGAATGACAACTCTTTATTGTTTTTGGGGTTTTTTTTGTTTTTGTTTTTTGGGGTTTTTTTTTTTTTTCCAAGCAAGCAGTTGCCACTGATCTAAATCTCTGGCCTCTGTCTTTCAAATAAAATTAAACCAAGCTTAAGGGTAAAGGCCAAATAAACAACTTTATGCTAGGATACCAAAACTCAGGGTAAATTATAGGTAGTAGTGTATCTGATATAGAGAATTTTGTTGAAACAAATCGTATGTTTTATCCTGAAGTTAGAGGCTCTTATCAGTTCCTTCAGGTAGTAACAAATTCTGCTCTTTAGGTGGGGGTCACCAAATGGAATGATTCTTCTGCATTGATGCTTAACTGAAAACCTAGTTGTTTCAAAAATGTATTCTGAAGTCAGTGGTTCATAAATCTGGATCTGCAGAGCTACAGAGCCCTTACAACAGCCAACAGCCAAAAGCCACACATGGCGGTTACATAACTAAAATGTGGGGAAACCAAAGTGAGATGCACTGCACAGAGCACAAGCTGGGTTTTGAAGACCAAAAGAATATAAAATACTTTGTTAATTTGTGTATTTACCATTTGAATTGTTTTAGATATTCTTGGTTACATGAAAGATATGAATACTTAAATGTTTTCTCCACTTTTTAGAATTAAATTTTGAGTTACATTTGTGGCTTGCTTGCATTATGTTTCCATTGGACAGCGTGCTGCCTCACAGGCATCTGTGAAGGATAAAAGCCCCTAAAGCCCTACACCCACCCACCCCCACCTCCTACCATTTAACATCCTGTTCATCCTTTAACATCCTGCTGAGCGAAAACAGCTGCTCCTCCACTGCTCTTAAGTCTCAGCCACACTTGCAGTGAGACGGTGTGTACCTTCTCATTAGTCCTTAATCCTTTCAGAGCCAAAGCACCTTTCTGTGACATAATTTACAACATGTTTACCATCCCCAATTCACAGTTAATACAGTCTGCCTACTTATATGTTTATGTTAATGAATGCAATGCTCTAATATCTAATATGAAGAAACTATTTTTTTATATTTATAATAAAAATACACTTTTCAATATGTTAATGCTTGGCCACTATTTTAAAAACATTTTTAAAAAGTAGTCAGGAACTTTTGGGGATTTTTTTGGTGCCAAGGATAGAACTCACGACCTCGTGCTTGCAAGGCAGGCGCTTATGCCGCTGAGGTAAATCGCCAGCAATTTAGTATTTTATGGTAGAAATGCAAGTTTGAGTCTACAATATTTTCATCACTTAAAGCAGGTTTATTTTTGTTTTGTTTTTTGTTTGTTTTTGGTTTTTGTTACCAGGGATCTAACTCACAACCTTGCACTGGCCAGGCAGGCACTTACACCACTGAGCTAAATCCCCAAGCCCTTTCAGGAACTTTTTATAATCAAGAACTTTGAGCCCACTGGTACACACCTGTATTCCCAGCACTTTTGGAAGGGTGGGGCAGGAGGATTATAAAGTCAAGTCCCACCTGGGTCACTTAGTGAGCGACCCTGTTTTAGATAAATAGGGCCTAGGATATAGCTAAGTGTGAAGGCCCTACGTTCAGTTCCCAGTAGTACAATAAAAAAAGAACTTTGGATTTAAGTGAAGTAAGAATATCAGAATGGTGTGTTGGTTTGTTTCAAATAAGAAAGCCAAGCGTGGGGGCACATTCCTGTAGTCTCAGCACTCTGGGAAACTGAGGCAAGAGGATCACAATTCCAAGTCCAGGCTGACCAATTTAACAATTTAATGAGATCTTGTGTCAGAATTTTAAAAATATTAAAAAGGGGGAAAGAGGCTGGAGATGTAGCTCAGTGCAAAGGCCCTAGGTTTAATCCTTAGTACTGAAAAAAAATAAAGGAAAAGCAGTGAGTGCCTCCCAGAATTAAAATCTCTTTTGATGGCAGACATGACACACTTGTATGTGGTAAGAGAAAAGGGAAAATAACTGAAGTAGAAATACTGTGCTGAGACAGTTTATAGATGAAGGAAGTAGAGAAGTACAAAATTCTTGCAAGTCAGTATTTTTTTTTACTTCAAACTAGGTTTCCATCAGTAAAATGATTTTCCCAGCATTGTGAACAGCTTTTTATATTTGAACAAAGGAAAGCAGAATTCCCTCAATTTATTTCAAGAGCACATGCATTCCTTAAAAACTCATTAAAAGCTAAAACTTTACAAAATTATTTTGTATTTACATATAAAACGAAGTTAGGTTCTAGTTTTTGGATTATTACAAACAAGATTTCCCTTCTCTGATTTTCCATATAAGAACATATTTTTAAAAATGATGTGGACAGGTTATGAAACTTTTATTGTGTGGCATTCTTCTGTGTTTGACAGGCGTCTGGCTGTTCTGCATCCCTCCCAACAAATACTGGTAGTTCTTTGTGCTTCATTGTGACAGCTCAGAACATCATCACCATTTTATGAAGTGCTCACCTGAAGACAGTGGTAGCACTGCTGGTCTCAGATAGTCTCTGTTTATTCTGTTCTCACCAGCAAGCCCAACTGCATCTTTGGAACCTCTTACTCATCCTTCAGAACTATAAGCTTCAGACACACCATACTGAGCCCCCAGTTTTGTTGAAGGTACTCATCTCCTGCATGGCCCCTTCCACCTAACACGTGACCCTATAGTTATCAGTGAGTCTGTATCTACCTATTAGATTCTAAATTCTCTGAGGCAAGAAACGCCTGCCTATCTTTGTTTTCATCTGCAGTGCTTACAATTTCCAGGCTCCAAGCTAGAACCTGAAAAATAGTTAAAATAAGTGGAGAGGGGAAAAAAATGGAAGAGACCAAACAAGCCTATAAAATGAATTACAGAGAAATCTCTGACTTTGTGCTTATAGTGGTATACAGAAGAAAATAAAAGAAGGCTCTACTTATATGACACTGTGTACATTTTTCATGTCTTCATCGCAAAGCTGGGGCTGAAGTATCAAAACTAGTCTCTTCCTGTTCTCAAACCTTCAACTATACCCTACTCTTTTCATGCCTGTGGCATCCCTCTCCAGTAGCCAGCACTCCTCTCCACCCCCAGCCAGGCATGTGTGCACATGCACACACACACCCTGCCCCTGCTTTCCAACAAGCAAGGAGTTCTGGGAGCACTGTATGACTGTATGTGGCTGACCCTGACTGGTACCATAGGGAAGGGTAGGTAAAGAAAGCAATTTACTGAGAGGAATTTGCTGCCTTTGGTTTCTATGTTTGTTCTTTCTGCTGCAGATACTTGTAGCATAGATGGAAGGAACATGGACCTGCCCTCTCCCTGCTACCAACTAGATAGTAAATTGCTACATCTAAGTACAGCATAATTTTATTGTTTATTGATACATTTTAGATATAATGATCACATGATTTATGATCATGTTTAGCTATCATTCATGGTTTCATGTTTAAGTTGTGTCATATTTTTGGGTCACTAACCATGATGACTGTTCCCTTTTTATTTTAAGCTATTTTAATATTTCACAATGGATTAATTTAATGAGTCTTGAAAAAAATGTAACAACTGCCTCTTACTGCTCCTAGTATAAATTTTGGGAGACTTGAAGTCTTGGGATGATTTAGAGAATTTGAGTACCTCTTGTTTTTAAAGCTTTAAATTTTGAATTTGATTTTGAAATTAAATTTTGTGTGAATAACAAAGATGTTTGGGAATAAGAGTAGTGAAAGTGGTAGTTGCTCTTTTTAATTGTGTTTTTTGTTCTTTATCCTTCTCAATTTTCTCCTTGGTCTTGGCAGATCGCTAACCTTAAACTAAATTGAATTTTCAGAAATTTCTGCCTCCCTACTATCTTGATGGATGATCCAACCAATGTTTATGTTTAGGAAGACTATACCATCTAGGTAAACGAAAACCTAGGGGTAATTTTCTCTGTTCTTACTACTGTTTGACCATGTTAGTGATGAATCTTAGTGAATATTTTCAGTTTTTCTTTAACATCGGGTTTCTTGTTTTGTTTGTTTTTAAGAAATGAGTGAGGAATGAGAATAGGTTCATCTCGACTTCAAACACAGCTTTAACATTACAGGCAATAAAATACATAAAGTCAGACGTGGTGGCACATGCCTGTAATCCCAGGACTCAGGAGGCTGAGGCAAGAGGATTGTTGCAAGTTCAAGAACAGCCTGAGCTACAAAGTGAGCTTAAGGCCAGCCTGAACTGCATAGTGAGACTCTGTCTCAAAAAGACAAAAAAGAAAAGAAACCACACACACACAGCAAACTCAACATAGTGTAAATCTGAGCAGATTAAATCGGAGTTGTCTAGTGTAGCAGTGTTTCCAATCTTAAAGTAGCATGTTTATCACCTAGAATCATTTTCTTCTTGAATGGGTGCAGCTCTAGTACTGTATTTGTTTGCATAAGTTTCTTTCCAAATAATGTTTGTCAGAACTTAGACTTATTGCATCCTGTAGTATTATAGAACTTTTTTGTGTAACTTCACTGTGCTGTGTTAATGCCAATGGTGACTAGTAAATGCATAGCATTAAAAAATGAATACTAATTCAGTTATTTTGGGACAAGCAGGAAGGATGAATACAGTTGCATAAACTTAGAGCATGGTGTTAAAAAATTATTAAGTCAGGGAGTGATAGAAATAATGTTCACAAATAATTTTATGGAAATATATTTCAATTAATTTAAAACAAGAGGGAAACTTCTTAATATTTTGTTCATATCTCATATTTTATTCAAGTTCTTTACTGTGCATCATGGTTCTGTAATGAGGACCATAAAATTTTACTGAAAGCTAGTGTCTATTAGCCAAAACATTTATAGGTGTTTTTCCTCTTGGGATAACTATCATTGAATTGATCAGAAACAGTTGCAGAAATTTTTCAACTGATGTGGTCATATTGTATTCCTATCAGTTTAACTGTTTAAAGCTGTGTGGGCCTTGAATAGGCTTTCACAACAAGAAGGAATATGGTGGTCACTGATCTCAGATGTGTATTTATTTACACTCTTTGCACAGCACTCATGGATACTGGCCTAGAAGCCAAACTGGCTCTGTGATCCTTGTGTATGTTACCAGTAAGATTCACTTGGGAATATCTGCAGGCATACATGATGGATGAGGTCTTTACCTCCCCTTCCTTTACTTTCTCTCTTTCTTTCTCTCTTTTTTGAAAGTTTTCTTTATGGACATACTTTACTCAGTTTATTAAAAAGATAGATTAATTATAGAGAATCATTCTTGCTTTGTCTACTTTATATTTTAAACATATAAAGCCTCCACTGACTTCTGTTATTTCCTTTTTTTGTTTTTCTCTTTCTTTTCCTGCACAAGCACTCCTATTTGGACAGGGAAACATCCCTTCTTCTGAGAAACATTGCAGGAAAACCTTCTCATTTGCTGACCAAGGTGATACTACCACTTTCTTCATGCATGTAACTATTTACTGCCTTGTAGGTAGAATATAATTTCTGATTTTGATTGTGTTTTCATGTTATTGCTTTGTTATTTTAGCACCTTTGTCCTTAATAGAAGTTATTTTTTATCTTACCGAAGGTAATTGCTACCTGATCTTAATAACTATGAAATAATACTGAAGAGTAGCAAATATTTTCAGAAATTTTTCGCCAATTTTTAAACTTCTGTAAATGCCTAATAGTCTTCTCAAGTATGTTGAACATTTTGAAGTTTAATTTCATATTATATTTTAAAATGTAAATAATATTTCCAAAATAAACTTTTACTCTAGTTGTTATCCATACTGTTCAGTTTCTGTAGCAAGTTTTATAGTTTGTATTTGTGTTACCAAAACATTGACTTTATCTTGGTTTATATTGACTTAGATTGGAAAAGAAAGCTGCAGTTCCCAGTTCTTTATCTTCAGAATGGTTTGAATCAGTCCAGCTAGATTTTCATTGTGCTAGTATTTATAACAACTTAAAATCCCTTAGCAGTTATTATCACTAGCCAGGAAAAATAGTTAAGAGTCAAGAAGCTGAATAGCTTTCTACCTATTTTCAAATCATGGCCTTATTTCATTATCTTACTTAAATACTATAATGTTAATTAAAGAATATCAGGCTTGATTATAGTTTCTGAAGAATGTCCATAGGAATTTTGAATAATGTCTCTTAAGTTGTATCTGGGGTTTTTTGTTGTCTTTGTTGTTCATTTCTTGCTAACCTTTTAAACTTACGAAAGACAATAGACTAAGATAAAAACCTGCCCAGTATCTCAAAGAGAAGACCTTTTGACAGGGTGGGCGAGGGGCACCTTTGTTTGCCCAGGTTTCTCTTTGTAGTAGGTCTGTGAGTGGAGGTGCAAGCATAAAGACTAGGCAAGGGCAGACACTGAAGTAGATTGTGCTGCACTTTATAAGCAGAGCAGTTTTTCTTCCTTGGCACTGTCTTTCCTGTTTGCTGTCTGGTCTTGGAATCTACACTCATAGTGTCAGGTATGTCTCTGTTGTGGGTGGGCTCTTCCTCTTGAGAGCACCACACTTCCAGAGCGCTACCAGGGTTGCTGGGAGAGCACCAGTCTCTTACTACCACCTACACCCACAGGGGTTTAGCCGCCTTGTCCATCTTCTCCCCAGGGCCCCAACATTCATGCCCAGCTTCCTTTGCTTAGAATACTACACTGTCCCAGAGACCCAGGGTAAGCCAGCTGATGATCATCCTTGGCATCTCTCTTCTGACTCTCAAAATGGAATGAAGTGTGGCCTGACCTCTAGGGCTCTATTGCTCCTATCCTTGTAAAACAGGCTCTTCTGTCTTATCAGAACTGCTACAGCTGTGTCTTTATCTTTACCTGTCCTTCCTGTAGTCTGTTTTTATACACTGTTCTCAAATGTTTTATCATTTTGTTACTTATTTAATATTTACTAACCCATGTGCTATGCTGGGTGCTGGTATTAGGCATTGTATAAAATAGACATGTTCCCCTACTCTTAGGAGCTTACAACCTATGGATTTAATAATAAACAAACATGTAAAAAAAACTAAACTATTGAATGCTATGAGGAAAACAAGGTAAAGAAGTAGAGAACTGAGAAAAGGATTAGGGCTCTATTTCAGTTGAGATGAGATCTAAGTGGGTGACATTTATACTATAACTTGAAGAAGGAAAGGAAGCTAGTCTGGGAGAAGGGATTGTTCCATATAGGTAGGCCAAAGGAAAAGAGCTTGGTGTGGGTGAGAAGCTGAAGAAGGACCGTGTTGCTAGAGCTACCTTAGTTAAGTGAAGGTACATGTGTCTTGGTGTGGGTTTAGGGAGGCAGGCAGGAGCCAGATCATTCAAGTCATACTAAGGCTTTCACATTTTCCACATAATGCACTGGGAAACTATTGGAAAGAATTACTTGATTCACCCAGCCAATACTTAATACTCTGTTTATGCCATCATTGACAGCTATATGATGACATGGCAGTGAATGAAACAGTTCCTCCTATAGGGAGAGTTGTTTTTAGCAAATTTTGGATAAATGGGCTGGGTAAGTTCTCCTCTCCCTCTGCCAGAGACAGTGACACTGACTGTAGTATTGGAGCCATTCCTGCCCACATCTTATCTTCACCTATTACCGAACCAGCAGCATTGGTGTGTTTGGCCAACTTCTGGCGCTAGCCCCCTTCTGTAGACCACCTTGCTTATGTGCAGCAAGAGACTGTAGCAGAAATGTCATTCAATCACATAGAACCAGAGCATTTAGGGTGGTTTTGAGATGGAAACCTATAAAAGGCAGCAGAAATTCCTAGGCAAGCCAAGCCACTAGCCTCTCAATGAGCCTTACTCTTGGTACTAATGTACTGCCCTCTCCACCAGATTCCATGGCTATTTTCAAGCTCAATTAAGGCTGGTGTGTGCGTGCATGTGTGTATGCGTGCGTGCACATGCAATAGATCAAACCAGGTCCTTGCACATGTTCAGCATGTGCTCTCCCATTGTACTATGCCTCAACCAGTCTACTTCCCTCTACCAAATAGCCTGGTCACCAGTTTCTGACCACTCTTCTAAGTTGCCTAAGTTCAAGAACGCTCAAATATTAACCACCGTTTTCCCTGCTTCTTTATTAATACTAATGTCTTTTTGACAAGCAATTTTTTATTTACTCATATCTGAAAAGTTTAAGTTATAACCCTTAAATGACACTAAGAATTGTACCATTATGGTAGAAGTAATAAGTAGTCAGTTTGTAACTATATTACCTATATGATCTTGGAAAGATAAGAGTATTCAAAAAAGAGAACTATAGGCCAATCTCCCTGATGAACATAGATGCAAAAATTCTCAATAAAATATTGGCAAACAGGATGCAGCAAATCATCAAGAAGATTATACACCATGACCAAGTAGGATTCATCCCAGGATTGCAGGGATGGTTCAACATATGCAAAACAATGAATGTAATCCACCATATCAATAGAGCCAAAAGCAAGAACCACATGATCATCTCTATAGATGCAGAAAAAGCTTTTGATAAAGTCCAACACTCATTCATGATAAGAACCTTACAGAGAATTGGAATAAAGGGTCTTTATCTCAATATGGTAAAGGCCATCTATGACAAACCAACAGCCAGCATCATATTGAATGGTCAAA